>CM047874.1:17853810-17898150 GCA_026212405.1 Petrea volubilis
CTTTATATTTTATATATCTACATCACTTTTAAAATTATTTTATTTAATATCACTGCAGATCAATCACTATAGAGTAAAACTACATGTAATATGAATAATTTACTTAATGATGATATCCAAAATTTACAATTTTTGGTTTTTATTCAAAACACAAATATTGATATTCTAGATATATTTTTTCAAAAAAAAAAATTGTGATGAATATTATACATCCTTTGAAATATGTTAAAAGTTTTAACTAAATGTAATTTTTTATCATCTATTAATATATGTTCAGATATTTGATTCACATATACCCATATTATGTTAGGAACAATATTTTATCATGTTAATGCCCATAATCTCAACTTAACAAATTAAAAAAAAAAATATACGTGGACCTTTTTTTTTTAAAGGGCACTTAACCATGTTGAGGTGGCAATCCGTCTATTTGAGAAGTGAAATAATGAATCATTTTGGTCCTATGACCCGACAAAATTAAATTTTTTGTTTTCCTTTTATAGGTTATAAAATTAATTTAATTGGTTTGTATTTAGTAGGACTATACATGGTGTAATAGAACAATTGTTGTAAATTAAAACCACATAATAACCTGTATGACAGGTAACCCTTCCACTTTACTTGCACATCAAGTAACAATTCACCTATAAATGAATGGTTAAGATTTAATTTAGCAAAACAAATAGCTAAGATTAGGGGTGACAAATGTTAGTCACCTATGAACTATGACTGATCATAGAATTTCCCAAGTTAGTAGCAATTTATAATTATTAGTACATGATCATGACTTGCTATATAACTAAATAATTTGTAAAGTCAGTTGTTATATAAAATAGATTAAGTACACAATTAGTGTACTTGTGTTATCACGTCAATATATCCGAATTAATTTGCAATACTACAATTTTTTTGCAGTTTTTTTTTAACTTTTTGTAATTTTACAAATTTTTCCCCTCAATTCTATGTGAAATAAATAGAGTTATGTAAATTTGTAGCTAATCTATACTATTATTAAAAAAAAGTCATTTTTGTCTCACAAATGACAGTTATATATGAGATTTTACAAAATTTGTCCTTCAATTTTATGTGGAATAAATAGAGACGTGTAAAATTGTGGCTAAAATTGAAAATTCTCATGAAATCGATTCAATTCGGATGCCAAATTTTGATGTGTCAATTTTACCCTTTTGATTAGTAAACACATGCAATAAATAAACAAATAAAAAGGTCAATATTATAATATTATATCCAATTTAAAAACCCATGTTCTCAACCCACAACCACTTTCTCTAATTAAAATTATTTGATTTTTTTTTTGTGTTTATTCTTTATCATATAATTTTATTTCATATAATTATTTTATTTTTAAATTATTGTAATGTAATAAATTATTGCAAATAATTATTAAAAAAGTATTCTTATAAAAGAAATTTAATAACATATTTATATTTTCATCCTAAAAAAAATTTAAGTACTAAGTTGAAATATATATTTTTTATATTTTGCACACACGTAGAGTGTGTAGTGTTGCTAGTATTGAAAATTCCCATAAAATCAATTCAATTCGGATACCAAAATTTGACATGGCAATTTTACCCTTTTAATTAGTAAACATATACAACAAAAGAAGCAAATAGAGAGGATAATATTGTAATATCACAATCCAATTTGAAAACCCATTTTCTTAACCCACAAACCACTTTCTTGATCATTTTGGATTTTGGAAGTTCAAACCTATTTTTAATAAAAAGTTCCTTTAAATCAATAATTAATATTTTTAGTTCTCTCTCTATCTCTCTCACACACACACACATGCACACGCACACACAAATAATTTCTCAAATTACAATTATCCAACGTTTTCTTCTTTTTTTTGTTTATTTCTTTATCACGTAATTTTATTTTATATAATTATTTTATTTTTAGCTTATTATTATTTAATAAATTATGTCAAATAGTTTTTAAAAAAGTATTCTTATAAAAGAAATTTAATATTATATTTATATTTTGATCCTAAAATAATTTAAGCACTAAATTAAGGTATATATTTTTTATATCGTACACACACATACAGTGTGCGGCACTGCAAGTATATGTATAAGTGAATAACTGATGTATATTTTACTATGACGATAGCTCTCTTGACTTACTAGTTATAAAAACAAATATTATACTTGTAAGTTATTAATTACTATTACTAATTAATGATTGATGCGTATATATAGTTTTTAAGTTGCTCCTATTTCCATCGTGGAGGGAATAATAACAATAACAATAATAATAATAATAATAATAATAACATTATTGTTTTCGGCATTGGAATAACGACATTATTGTTTTCGGCATTGGAATGGTCGCCCCTATATGAACCTCTATAGCACTCGAATTCGAATTAATCGAATAATGGATCAAAACTGAGTGACTGAAGACAAAATAATAATAATAATAATAATAATAATAATAATAATAACAACAACAACAACGTTTTATAATTATTTTGTCACTCATTCTCTCACTAGAATCTACACGGGGTGAGAGAATTAAATGAGAACTTTTCCCACTATCAAAAAGAAATAAATAAATAGAGAATAATATCCAAGCATGCATGTATGTAAGTTATTTAGTTTCTTATTAATTTATTCTTAATTATATTAAGATTAATAATTACAAAAAGGGAAATCTATTTGCATTTTAAGGATTTTCGGGTCAAGTTGGCGAGCCGCCCATCCTAAACCCATTTTCGTTTCCTATTATTACGGCGGCCCACTAGACATCCTTAATAGGTGGGGGGTGGGTCAAGTTATTTGATCTTTAACCCGATTAATTCCATCGGGTCAAGTAATTATACTCAAAAAAATGTAAATATTTTACTAGAGTTTCCAAAATGATAGGATGGATCAATTCGGGCACCTACCCGAAAAACTTGTTTAAGTTCATCAACACTTTTATTTATTTATAATTTAAAACGAGCAAATGCATTTCACATAGAAAGTGTTTGGCTAAGTTTATTTTAAAGAGTTTATAATCTCGTAGAATTTAGAAGATATTTTTTTAGCTTATAAGCTCTTACATCTTATTTTAAAAATAAGTTTCTAAAGTATTTGGATAAAATAAGACCCTATACCTTATGAGATGTTTTTAGAGTTTATAAGTTGTAATTTTGTTTGGTAAAAATTAGAGGTTATATGTTTTTTTTTAATCGTAATGATGTTCGAAAAAATAAAGTAAAATTAATTTCATGTAAATAAATATTTTTTGAGATAACAGAATCTAATATTGAAAAAAAAATATATTTATGTTATTTTATCTTTTAACATTAAACACCTTATAAGTTATTGAAAAAAAAATAATTTGGAGAGTACTTACTTTTGTTTGAGCCTATAAGCTTCTGACAGCTTATACTTGGAGTTTATAAGTCTCTTCATTAAAAAAAGTTATCAAATGCTTTTATAGAGTTTATAAGCTCTCAAATAACTTATAAGATATTTTTAGGAGTTTTTAAGCTCAACCAAACACTCTTTTATTATATTGAAACTCGAAAAATTGATGATGATTTTGATTTTCCAGTAACGATTAAGGCTAGGCTTATAAGGACATTTTGGCCAAAATATCTTTGTAATTGGAAATTACTATCGGAATAGAAGAATAGGCTTTAAAAAAAAATTGGGATAATTTTACAATTAAGTAGAAAAAAAAAAGGAGAGATAATTGGTAATAAAGTAGGGCAAACCTAACTTGAACTTGACTTAAGAGTCCAAAAGACAAATGATGGATGTTTTATATTTTACTATATGCCCTACATTAATTCCACATTTCCATAAGGACTAAAGATAATTCATATATATATATATATATATATATAATAATAATAATAAAAACTTGTAAGAAATTAAGGACATGCCGATGTGGAACACACGATTTGGAGGCTATTTTATGCTCATTCCTGAACGTTTTTGTTAAATAGCCTTTTTCAAGTTTTCTTTTTAATTAAATAGCCCTCAAATTTTAATCTTTAGCTAGATAGCCTTTTTGTTTATTAACTCTAATTAAATGAGATTTGGATAAATAATGATTTAACTTTTAGACTTTATATTTTAACACCTAAAACCAAGAATATTGCAACTTACAATCAAAATCCTCTTCTCATTTCTTTGACAACCTGTGATTTCTTTGGGTAGTTTTTTTTCCTCCACTTTGTAGTCGAATATTGATAGAATAGTTTGTTATATAAGATTGAAGGTATTCATTGCAAGAGGAAGATAAATTGTACAAGAGTTTCTTCACAAAAAAGACATAACTACTCAAGGTAAGAACCCATTTTTGTGATTTTTATACTAGATTTGAGTAGTACATTCTGTATAGAGCACCATTAATGCATCATTTCATAATGGGTTATGGAAATAACCATTAATTCGACAGTTGGGTTGGTGGGTTTTCGAGAACCCACCATTAATGGTGATCCCATGCACAGTGAAGTGAAACAGTTAAACCCTGTGTGATTGATTGATCGACCATATCATATCGATTAAGAGATCTTTTGTTGTATGTGATCACTTGATCGACCATATGATATCGATTAAGCGATCTTGTGTAAACGGTCGATCGCTTGATCGACCATTTAATATCGATCTTGTGAGAAGAGAAAAGAAAAAAGGAGAAAAGTTTATTTTCTGTGTATATAATTAACAAAGACCTAATCTCATTATATAGAGATTAGCAAGAGTCCTGTACATGGAAGGAGTTAAAACCTTTCCTAATATATGAAACATATTTACGGAATTAATTTACCCTAGAATAATTCTAACACTCCCCCTCAAGCTGGAGCATATATATCAATCATGCCCAGCTTGTTACAAAAGGTTTTAAATTTATTTCCTCCCAAGGCTTTAGTAAATACATCTGCAATCTGTTCGGACGATGGAGTGAAAGGAGTACTGATGATGTGGCTCATCACGGCATTTCGAATGAAATGGCAGTCGACCTCAATATGCTTCGTTCTTTCAGGAAAGACTGGGTTATTGGCAATGTGAATGGCTGCCTGATTGTCACAGTGCATGGGTAAAGGTTCATCGTAATTGAACCCCAATTCTCCTAGCAAGCTTTTGAGCCACAACATTTCACTCGTGGTATGTGCCATAGCCCGATATTCAGCTTCTGCACTAGACCGAGCCACTATTGTCTGCTTCTTACTACGCCAAGTCACCAGATTTCCTCCAACATATGTGCAGTAGCCAGAAGTAGATCTTCTATCTCCCTTAGACCCAGCATAATCTGCATCTGAATAGGCCTCGATCTTCAAATGTTCATGTTTCTTGAAGAGTAAACCCTTACCAGGAGAGGATTTTATGTACCTTAAAATCCTCATGGCAGCATCTAAATGAATAGGTCGGGGTTTGTCCATAAATTGACTAATCACTCCAACTGCAAAGGATATGTCTGGTCTAGTTACAGTCAGATAGATCAGCTTTCCCACTAGTCTTCTATACTTTGCTTTGTCTTCTAAGCATGTATAATCATCATCCCATAAACCTGGATTTAAGTCTATAGGAGTATCAACTGGTTTGGTTCCAAGCAGGCCAGTTTCCTGTAGTAAGTCAAGCGCAAACTTCCTCTGAGACAATGAAATTCCATACCTACTACGAGCGATCTCAATGCCTAGAAAGTACCGAGGAGGACCCAAGTCTTTAGTAGCAAATTGTTGTTTTAAGTACTCCTTAGTGACCTCTATTCGTTCCACATCGCTTCCACTAGGATATCATCAACATACACAATTAGAATGACAACACCTGATGGTCTGCGTCTCACAAATACAGAGTGATCTGCCTGACACCTGTGGAACCCAAAATCACTTATAACCCGGCTGAACTTGTCAAACCAGGCACGAGGACTCTATTTCAGTCCATAAATTGCCTTCTTTAGCCGGCACACCATAGCTTTCCTCTCCTCCTGAGCAACATACCTTGGAGGTTGCTCCATAAAGACTGTTTCTTGCAAGTCATCATAGAGGAAGGCATTTTTGATGTCCATCTGAAACATAGGCCAATCGTGATTAACAGCCAATGAAAACAGCACTCGAATGGAGTTAAGACGAGCAACAGGGGGAAAACGTCTCAAGGTAGTTCACGCCATAAGTCTGGGTGAAGCCTTTAGCAACCAAGCGGGCCTTGTATCGGTCAATAGTGCCATTAGCATGGTACTTGAAGGTGAATACCCATCGACAGCCAACCACATCAGCATCAGCGGGAGGAGTGACAAGTTCCCACGTCCCCCGATCAATAAGAGCAGACATCTCCTCGTCCATTGCCTGTTTCCATTTAGGATGTTGAAGTGCCTCATGGTGAGTAGAAGGGATTGGTTCTGTAGAAAGAGAGAGAGCAAAACTACGATACGAGGGACCAAGGTTATCAAAAGACATATAGTTAGTAAGGGGGTGAGCAGTACAAGAACGTTTACCTTTGCGTAGGGCGATAGGTAAGTCGGAGTTTGAAGAAACAGGTACGGAGGAGGTTTGATCTACAGTAGAGGAAGGCGGATCAATAGCAGCCGGGGGCGTAGGGGTCCGCAATGGGCGTCACCGTGAGTACACCTGCAGTGGAGGAGGAGTAGGAGACAAAGGAGAAGGAATAGGCAAAAGGACCGAGGGTGATGAGGTACCCCCAGTAGAGTAATAAGGTGTTGACTCGAAGAATGTGACATCAGCAGAGATATAAGACCGACGAGAGAGGGGATCATAACAACGATACCCTTTTTGTGTACGAGAATACCCTAGAAAAAGACACTTAACTGAACGGGGTGAAAGTTTGTCAAGACCCGATGAAGAGATGTGGACAAAGCAAACGCACCCAAAAACCCGGGGAGCGACATGAAATAATGGACGATCAGGATAAAGTGTCGAATGTGGGATACCCCCACGAAGAACACTCGAGGGTAACCGATTGATAAGATAGCAGGCTGTAAGGACAGCATCCCCCCAAAAGGTTTTAGGAACATTCATCTGAGTCAAAATGGTGCGCGCAACATCCAAGAGGTGTCGATGTTTTCGTTCTGCTACACCATTTTGCTGAGATGTGTGGGGACAAGTAGTTTGATGAATAATCCCATGTTGGTTACAGAAGAGAGACACTTGTTTTTGAACATACTCCAAAGCATTATCAGTACGAAGTATCCGAATAGGACTAGAAAATTGAGTCTTTATTTCATTATAAAAGGATTGAATTACAATAGGGACTTCGGACCGATCTTTTAACAAGTAGACCCAAGTCATTCTAGAGTAATCATCAACAAAACATATAAAATACCGAAACCCCCCAACAGACTCGACTCGACAAGGACCCCAAACATCAGAATGAACTAGTTCAAAAGGAAAGAAACGACGCTTTTCGACACGGGGTGGATAGGAAGCACGGTGATGCTTTCCTAACTCACACGACTCACTATTTAAACTAACAGACTCTATAGGTAACAAACGTTTTAAAGTAGACAAAGGGGGGTGACCTAACCGACAATGCCATTGAAAGGGTGTAATGGAAGCAGAGAGAGCTTGAGCATCCACAGGTGTATCCACCGTATGTAAGTAGTAAAGACCTCCACGCTCACGACCGCCACCAATCGTCTTCCCCGTGTGTAGATCCTGAAAAACACAATGGGATGGAAAAAATGTGACTGAGCATTGGTGAGACTTAGTAAGTTGGCTAATAGATAATAGGCTAATAGGAAAACATGGAGCAAACAAGACATTTTTTAGAGTAATAGCAGTGGTGGGTGTAACAATACCAGAACCTGATACAGGAGAGTAGGAGCCATCGGCTAAGCAAACAGGATTTAGAGATGGTGATAAAAATAATGAGGAAAAATGAGACTTAGTACCAGTGATATGGGTGGAGGCACCCGAATCTAATAGCCAGGACTCACCCTGAGACGCCATGAAGGCACCCGTAGAATGGGAAACTGGAGAGGCAGTGGAGGGAGAAGTCTGCATAAGCTTTTCATATTCTTCACGGCTTATGAGGACCTGATCTGAGATAGGCTGAGAGGGATGAGTTTCGTGAGGAATAGCATTGGCCCACTCCGGCTTACCGAACTTCTGCCAACAGTGATCAGATGCATGATTTGTACGGCCACAATGAGTACAGGGAGGAAATTTGCCACGACCACCACGACCGCGTCCATTATTAGATGTGTTACCCCTGGGATTGCCGCGACCACGACCACGAACAGCCGAGGCAGAGGCCTCAATAGTAGGAGTGTGGGATCCTGAGACGCCCGTAGATACACGTAAAACCCGGGAGAATGCAGTGGGCAATGTCGGAACGGTATCACTCGCTAAAATTTGATCTCGAGCTGGTTGAAGAGAGCTGTCTAATCCAGACAGAAATTTGGTCACCCAAAATTCTTCCCATTGAGATTTGCGGGTTTCGAGATCACAGTTTAACGGGTGGTATAGAAGAATCTCATCATGAACACCTTTGATAAGAGAATAGTATTCGGCCACATTTCTACCATCCTGTTTTATGGAAAACACTTTCTCATATAGCTCAAAGACTCGAGATATATTTTTCTCGTTGGCATACATGGCATGGACGGTATCCCACATTTTCTTGGCGGAGGTCAAAAACATCAAATTAGAAGCGACGGATTCTTCCATACTATTCAATAACCAGGCCATGACAGCATATTCATCTTTTTGCCATTCTTTAAATTTAGCGTCCTTGGAATCTGGAGGATCCGAAAGAATGTGGTCTAATTTCTCATTAGACCCAAGAAATAGTTTAAAGAATTGAGCCCAAAGAAGATGTGCCCGTTCAATTTAATAGAGGTACCCATGGAAGGTTTGGGTTCCGAAGAGGTTGTCATGAGAAGTGTGGGGTAAATTTGATACCCACACAAAACAATGAGGACAATTGTGCAAATAAGGGAAAAGGACAGACTAAAATTCTGTAAGAAAGAGAAAGGCAATTAGGAGAAGAAAAAAAACGGAAGAGAAAAGAAAAAGGGCAAGAGCAGAGGCGAGAGAAGAGAGCGCATCTGGTCAGCGCGCGAGGAACAAGGCAAGAGAGCGCAGCTGGACGGCGCGATGAACAAGAGGAGAGATCGCGGCTGGACGGCGCACGATGAAAGGGAAAAGAGGGCGCTGCTGGGCGGCGCGCGAGGAAGGAGAAAAAAAGAGGGCGCGGCTGGGCGGCGCACAAGCAACAAGAAAGGAGAGCGCAACTGGGCAGCGGGATGAGGAGGAAGACACAGTGCCGGAGGGAGGTGTTCCGGCGAGGCACGCAGCGGCGGATCTAGGGTTTCAGCCGGAAAGGAAGGTTAGGGTTTTTCTGATTTTTTTTTTTTTAGATTAATCGAACGCGCTCTGATACCATGTGAGAAGAGAAAAGAAAAAAGGAGAAAAGTTTATTTTCTGTGTATATAATTAACAAAGACCTAATCTCATTATATAGAGATTAGCAAGAGTCCTGTACATGGAAGGAGTTAAAACCTTTCCTAATATATGAAACATATTTACGGAATTAATTTACCCTAGAATAATTCTAATAGATCTATTGGTGAACGATTAATCGACAATATATTGTCGATTAATCGATATTTGGTTATCTGTCTATCGATTAATCGACCATATCATATATCGATTAATCGATCTTTTGTTGTCTGTCGATCGATTAATCAACCATAGTAGATCGATTAATCGATCTTTTGTTGTCTATCGATCGATTATTATTATTATTATTTTTTGGCGCTCGTGATAATTTTGCATTTTTGTTATCTTATAATATAGGTATGTTGGCCACAATTATGCCGGAAGAATTTGTTGTAGGTGTTGAATTTGGCGAGTGGGCAAAAGAAGAGGCTTGTTGGAAGTGGATAGGGAAATGCAAAGTAACGACACCTCTTGTTGTTACTAAAGAAATTTCTTTCAATAGCTTGATTGATAAAATTATTGAGAAGGGGCAACTAATTTGTTCGCGGGTTAATGTTAATGTGAAGTATATGATAACAAAGGCACCTCCTCCACCACACAACACATCCAGCTGAAATAAAGTCAGACGATGATTTGAAGGTATACTTTACTGATGTTGTTGGTGAGGGTTGGAGACCAATTCTAAAAGTATCTGTGTTCAAGTCGAATATTGATGGTTTCAACTTTTACAATAATAACAATGATTTGAAATATGAAAATTCAATATTTGGTTGTACATCAATTGGTCATAATGATAATGTGGAGGAGCAATACACAGAGGAACTTCCTCACAATGACATTATGGTCCACGAAAATGTCACTATGAATCAAGAACTACATGAAGTGGATTTTGATGTTGCAGAAGAAACCATTTTTAGAGAACATGTTTCGGATGGGATGGGAAGGAGCGTGGTAGGAAGTCAATCACGGCATACGTTTGACGATAGGTCTGAGCTTCACGTGGGGTGTTTGTTTAATAACAAAGCTGAAGTAGTGAGAAAAACTCAACTCATTGGTGTGAAAGCAAAGTTTGAGTATTCTGTCAAAAGATCAAACAAATCATTATATGTTGTAGCATGTGTGAGCCCAATTTGCAGGTGGTGGATTCGGATCGACTCAAGGAATTAAAAAAATATTGAAATTAAATTTCATATTTTTTAGAGGTACCTCGTTGCTCTTTTCAATTGCCTCTTCAATCAACTAAAAAACCAACTTTTCAGATTTACTCAAATGCCACCTCACAATTCTGGGAAGTGGCAACAACAGATCATCCTTTGTTGGAACCATAAATAAGCCAAATTTCGCCAAAGCAGGCACAACCTCATAGGCCCAAACCTAAATGCAAAGAAACAAATCGATCAATTGATATGTGTAGATCAGTTAAAAAAATCCTACAGATTTTCTACAACATCAACCAATCGACAAGATTAATCGATCACTCGATAACTGGTACCAACTGATCGACGATTTCACAGTCAATCAGTCGACATAGTGTATCGCTTGATCAACAAATACAATCGAACAATCGATATATGTATCGATCAATCGACATTAAAAATCGATCAATCGATAATAATATCTATCAATCGACGATGTCAATCGCTCAATCAACACAAACCATATTTTTGAAAATTACTCAAACAATCGATCAATCAACGATATGTATTGATCAATCGATATACGTATATATCGATCGACAATAAAAATCGATCAATCGATAACTCTATCGATCAATCGACAATTATAATCGATCAATCGATATATGTATAGAAATATAAGTTCTTTTCAAAGTTTACCTGTAAGGCCCAAGGAAATCCAATAATATTGTAAGATTCTGTTTTTCTGAAGTCTTCTCCTTTTTCAACCCATTGGAAATATTTTTCCTTCAGTTCTCTTGTCCGGAGTGACTCCAATGTCATCACAAATAACTCCCTTCCCCATGGATAAGAATTGAAAAGTCCAGATTGTTGACAAATAGCAGAAGGTCTTCGTTCACATTTTTATGGTTGTCCTTTGCCAAAATGAAAGTATGAACAAACCATACGAGACATATTTTGAACTTGTCTTCTGTCGAAAATTTTTCTTTTTCATACATTCATCCAAGTCTGGAATTTTTATTGATTGTTTCTTCTTACCCATAGCCTTGTGCAAGAAATTTTGGCTTTTCTCGTCGTTTCTCATCTTCTCCAGTTCATCATTGGGAGGGAGCGGACCACAATTTAGTCCGGTAACTACGGCAAACTCCGGCATGCCAAAACGAGTGGGTTTGTTGTCAATGGCAAACCATAGCTCCCACTTCTTCTTGCATTGAATCTGACGGAGCATAAGGTAATGACAAAGTTGCCCAAAAAATGACCAGAAATTTGTCATACCTAATAAATGACCAAAGCAGGTTTCAAAGAATCTCGACGACATATTCTCTCCTAAACCCATCAAAACTTCCTCCATTTTACGAAGCTTAGCAACCGAAGATCTCACAGTCACCCTCACAGGGAAGTATTTGATATCATCCAATATTGTCCAGAGTTGGTAACTATTAAAACATATACACCGCGGACAAGAGGGAATGGATAGCTCATCAACTACAACTGGAACATTCTCTTCTTCATTTTTCTAAGTTCAAACAAAACAAAACACCAAACTCTTAAATTGAAAGCAATATAGGAAAATTAGTTGAAAGAGTTAATAGTGCAAAATCTTAAACCCTAAACCCTAAATCAATAAGGACAATCGCTTAATCGACATTAAAATCAATCAATCGACATGAAAATCGCTCAATCGATATATAAAATCGCTCAATCGACATGTAAATCCCTCAATCGACAGTGACAATCGACCAACGGTTACGGTTGAAAGTTGAACATTAATTCTTCATGTGCAAATAATGGATTAACGTACCTGTTCTTCTTGTGGAGCAGCATCGATTTCCTCGTTAACCAATGGCTTTTGTACTTCTTGTGGTACAACATCGATTTGTTGATCTTTCTGTACTTCCATTTTTGTGGAGCAGGTCTTTTAGTTCAAGGGTTAACGTGATTAAATTTTTTCAGGGTTTTTATCGGGAAATCGAAGAGGCAAAGATGGGAGAATGCAAAAATCAAGGGTTTCACGATGATTTTTTTGAGTTCTAGAATGAATTTTGAAGAAGGATTCCAACTTCAAGGAAGAGAAGAGATGAGAAGAAGAATGGAGAATGGAGGAAGGTGAAGCTTCGCTGAGAAGGAACTAAGAAAGTGTTCTGTGCGGGAGTCTTTTATGATGATATATAATGATCGATCAATCGATATATGATGATCGATGAAGCGATTTATAATGATCTATCAAGCGACATACAATGATTGATCAAGCAACATACTATGATCGATTAATCGACATTTTGTGATCGATTAAACGATATGTTGGATGATTGATTAAGCGACATTTTATGATCGATTAAGTGACATGTTATGATCGATTAAGCGACATATCATGATCGATTAAGAGATTATGTTGATCGATTAAGCAACACTTACAAACGATTGCTTGATCGATATCTTATAAATTATAAAATTATTTATTTACAATTCGACCCCCGTCCAATCCTAAACTTTTTAGTTTCACTTTATTGACCTTTAAATTATGCCACATCGGATATTTAACTTTAAAAAAAAGGAAAAAAAATTGAGGGCGATAAAATTAAAAAAAAAAACTTGAAAGGTCGGATGAACAAATTTTCTCCTCATTCCTTGACGCTTCCGCGAAATAAATACCTATGGTTGCATCTTGTGGAATAACGGGGTGGATCGATTTATAGATAGTGATAGTGTAACTCGTTTTATAATATCACTACATATATATAGTCATATTTTTATTTGATAATTCATAATGCGATTAAATATATATTTAGATAGCACCACATCATAACACTAGTATAATTTTCACCATAAACGAGCAGTTGCAGTTTTTTGAGATTTTAGCCAATTTGGTCCCATACGATATATTCGCTAGCCGATTTTATCCCAATTTTTTTTTTAGCCAAAATAGTCCCACTGGATAGTACTCTCTCTCTAAAATGGTCCCTCCGTTAAAAACTAGCGGGAAATGCACGTGTAACTCACGTGCACCGTTAATTTTTAAATGGAGGGAGTTACACGTGGGACTACGTTTACCAATTTTGAAAATTTAGGACCAAATTGGCAAGCATTTCTGTGCCGTGGGAATAATTTGGCTAAAATGTATATTTAATTTTAATCATGACTTGATGCATAATTGATTTCTCATTCAAGTCCAAGGACTAATTACATACATTATATAAGCTTGAAACATTCTTAATTCTTTTATTCAAACTTAGGACTTTTCATGTGGGATAGGATTATCAGTAAACTCATTCTCTAACGATCTCCCATTTATGCATATGAGTATCACTACACTTAATGTCCATGAAACAATACATCTCTTATTTGAAATAATCATAAATGTAAGTCTTTTAATGAGTCAAGTCAATATCACACTCTCAGTTAGACTCAATAACTTTGAGTAATTTTGATCATATTTTACAGACTTGTTTCAAGACTTTGATTAATTTTTAATGTGATCATGGAGATTCATCCACAAATATTAAATATAAATAATATAACTAATGCTATGCAATGAAGATTGCCAAAAAATATTAAATGTTTGTGGTTGAATCTCCATGATTACATTAAAACTGTGAGACTTGGCTTCACATAGAAATGTAAGTTTTGAAACAAGTCTGTAAAACGTGATCAAAATTATTCAAAGTTATTGATTCTAACTTAGAGTGGGGTGTGGACTTAACTCATTAAAAGACTTGTATTATGACTATTTCAAATGGGAGATGTATTATTTTATGAATATCGAGTGTAGTGACACTCGTATGCATAAATGGGTACTCGTTAGATAATGAGTTTATTGAGAATCCCATCCCACGTGAAAATTTCTAAGTGGGAATAACAGAATTAGGAATGTTTCAAGCTTATAATGTGATTTAATTGGTCATTGGATTTGGATGAGGAATTAATTATACATCAAATCATGATTAAAATTAAATATACATTTTAGCCAAATTAGTCCCACAGTACAGAAGCGCTTGTCGATTTGGTTTCAAATTTTCAAAATTGATTAAAGTAGTTCCACGTGTAACTCCCTCTATTTAAAAATTAATGGTGCACATGAGTTGCACGTGTATTTCCCGTTAGTTTTTAACAAAGGGACTATTTTAGAGAGAGATTACTATCCAGTGGGAGTATCTTGGCTAAAAAAAAAATTTGGGACAAAATCGGCTAGCGAATATATCGTATGGGACCAAATTGGCAATTATATCAGGAATTAATTATGCATCAAATTATGATTAAAATTAAATATACATTTTAGCCAAATTAGTCCCATAGTACAGAAGCGCTAGCCGATTTGGTCCCAAATTTTCAAAATTAATTAAAGTAGTTCCACGTGTAACTCCCTCCATTTAAAAATTAACAGCGCACGTGTGTTTCCCATTAGTTTTTAACGGAGGGACTATTTTGGAGAATGATTACTATCCAGTGGGACTATCTTGGCTAAAAAAAAAAATTTGGAATAAAATCGGCTAGCGAATATATCGTATGGGACCAAATTGGCAATTATCTCCAGTTTTTCTAAAATTTTTTAAAAATCGCAAAGTTTACACAAGAAAAAGTAAATGAAAATTATTTCTACGATGCATAATTCTTTGAAAAATATGTGCTTAGAATTTATTCAATTATCCAATAAAGCTTTACCCTCGACCTAGCGATGGATCAATATTTTTTTATATCCTATGAATGTAGATATTAGTCTGCTAGCAGTTTAATTTAATCAACCAACTCCTTTTTGTATATATTGATTGGTAAGTATTTTTCCAAAAACAAAAAAAAATTGAATTTTATAATATTCATATTAAAGTAATAGACCGAAACCCTTATCCTAATCTTGGCTTCATAGTTGGATTGGTGGAACAACTTTCAAGCACGCCATTCGAGTTGTGTTTGGGAAATAAATCCTATAAACCTTGACTAGAAATTATCCTCATGCATTCTTTTTGCAGTTCATCTGTATTAGATTAATGCCCAGAGATTTTGCAGCTTTTTAGATCATTCCCGTCAAAAGGATCGGGTTACGTACCCCACCTCCATAATAAGGATCGAAAAATTAATATATACACACACACACACATACACATACACATACACATACACATACACATACACATACATATATTATATATGCATATAATATAATAAATATATATGACTATTTTGTTGTAAAAGATGGGTAGTTTGAGCTTATAAGTCTGCTATACGTGTTGTAAAACTTCCATATATCTTTGGTGATTTCTAACTTGGCAATGACTCAACTTCTCAAAATTAGTGATGAGTCTCTTGAAATTCCTAGCCAATCGGATATTTAAACTCAGACTTTTAATTCCACCATCTTTTTATTTTCAATATATATGTGTGTGTGTGTGTGTGTGTGTGTCTATTGGAATCCATATTATATATATTCTATTCACTACTTGTTTATATATGTGTGTGTGTGTATGAAAAATAACATTATCACATTAATGCATAGGGTTTTTGAGATCAAACCAATGGATTAATAGACTAGCTAGCCCGTCATATACAAACCTAAAACAAATTGTACAAACATATCACATCGTCGATGCTAAATTTGTAATTAGCAAATAAACATTTTGACTGTATGTTCTATAATAATTAAAATAATAATTAATACAATAATTAAAATTAATGTGACCGATAGCATCTAGGACTTAGTTTTTTTTTTTAAATCTCAATCTACACACATATATTAATAACCAATAACAAATAAATAAATGAAAAAAAAAGAAAAGACTAGTCAGAAACCGTGGGATTCCAAGATTAAAAATCAACAAAATACATCTAATACATCAAATTTCACGAATTTCTTGTCCTAAAAATTCAGAAACTTAGTTACGGAAAACCAGAATCCTCAATAATATTTATATATTACAAATTTGAAAATTTAATATATATATATATAAATATATTTGTCTAAACTAATCAATAAGCTAATGTTTTGCAGTCAAAATAGTTGCCTATTAAAAACTAATATATAGAGACTAATCTACAAGCACATGCATGCATGTAAACAATTTATCCCAAGGGCTCCTGTCCATTGACAATTCCAAAGTCAACAGTCCATATCACTTTAATTCCTAGATATATATCATGAAAATCTTACTGTTTATTAATTAATAGATTCGCCATAAATAAAATATTATAAAAACTGAAATCATTGAGGTAAGTAAATAGTTTGATTCTTCGAGACACGACTATATCACCAAAGAGTTGCATACCAAATATATAGATATATATATATATATACATTTATAAAAGAAAAGAATACACCAAGGAAAATAATATTTTCTTTCCCCTTTAAAAAAAATCCATTACAAAAACACCAGAAAATTAGTGATGAAAAATTAAGCAATAACACAAAAATTACCTCAAATAAATGTTTTAATAAAAATGAAGGACTGAAGTGATTGAGATTGTAAACTTGAGGACCATTTATATAATTTATGGAAAGAAGATATTATGTAGTAATAATAGAAGGAAAACATAGCAACCCCAAAAAATAGGAGTAAACCGCCCACCGTGGGGCTCGAACCCACGACCACAAGGTTAAGAGCCTTGCGCTCTACCGACTGAGCTAGACGGGCTTGTTGTTATGTGATCTTCAACCTTTATATTAGTATGAGTCTAAATTTTACACGAGCCATAAAATCAAATGAGAAGGAACCTAAAGTCGCGCTAGGACTTTGATCGATTTAACAAAGTTCTTTCCTATTCCTTTTAAAATGTTTAGATCAAAGTTTGAATTAAATGAATAAATAATCTACAATAAAAAATGTTGATATTAACCTTTATTTTTTCTTTTTAAAAGTGTGCTAAAATTACTGTAATACAATTAAAAAGATAAAAATATTGTTGAATGTCGGTACAATATGAGTCCGACATAGTAATACCTCAAATGCCAAGAAAATTTACATCAGCAGATTTTCTTTACTTCACGAATTCACTAATCACACTCCTTATGCCATAATAATTTTTATCTTACTATAATTGATTTAAATATGATAATAATTAATGTTTAAGTTAGCATTATTATCGGATAGCCTCAGCTTTATAACGACAAGTCATTGATCATAAAAAAATATTTTCTACATTTTTGGGTCAACTTTTTCATTGTCATTCTCTAAGTCATCACTGCAGGAGTATAACAAGATGTCACAAGTGACGATTAATTTGAGTACCAACTTTGTTGTTTTTAATCTTGCGAAAAAAGCATTTTTGTGACAAAACAAAAAAAAAATCTTTGTCAATTAGTAACCGGTGACAATTTTAATGAGACCACTTGACACATTATCAAATTAATCCCCCAGTAACCCTTGGGAAATCGGTGCAAATCTTTGAAGAATGGTGTGCTAATTATAATGGGATCCAAGCTTTCCCATTGTTAAATAATTGTTTTATGAGAAAATACCCACTAAACCCCATTATATAGAGATGAAGTGTGGGAATTTTGTTTCTGGTTTTTTCCGTCGTTAAATAATTATTGTTATAAGGACTATTTCTTTTTTTGGTGGAAACATAACCCCATTACAATGTGGCCTAAAATGTCCATGATAACTTCACATAAATTTTGGTCTGTGGTCATTGAAACTTATGAAATGAAGTGCAAAGGCTGATTTTTCTATTTTCAATTATTGAAACTTATGCAAAAATGACTGTAAAAGTCTCATTAGAGACATTTTGGCAAACAAAATGTCATTGGCAACGAGACTAAATGGCACTATATGTCTCCCAACAACACAATGGACTATACGTAAACATATGCACGAATATATCGTGCCTCACCTTCATTTTTGACCACCTCAGCCTCAACTGTCTCAGACGTGGGGGGTACGTGCTGCTTGACATCATCAGCAGACATCCCCCACTTGCCTGAAAGAGCCGTGTTCATCATCTCATAAATTTTGCCTCCCAGCTGTGCAGGACTCTCAGGTTGCACCAGTTCAAACCCAGAATTATTCGAAGAGTTAAGGTGGTTGTGTGGTCATTTGGTCAAACATTTCCCTTTTAAAAGAATATATTACTGCACACACAGAGAGAGAGAGAGAGAGAGAGAGAGAGAGAGACTCACAGTGAAACCACCGGAAACTAAAGCTGTGTCATACAACAGATCTACAGCCCTCAAGGCTTCCTCATCGTTTGGATTACTTTTGCATGCAGCCTGTAACATCCATAACCACCCGTTTAGAACTGAAAACCCACCCCCACCCCCCCCAAAACAAAAAAAAAAAACCACAGTAGATTGAATGATTGTATTAATTCACTAAGCAGCCATACATTTAAGGTCTTGATGATTGGATGTTCTGGATTGATTTCCAAGACTCTCCTGCTTCTCCTGAACTCGAGGCTAGAGGGATCACCAACTGCTTGTGCCTTCATCAGCCTTTATGAATAGCCATGCATTTGTATCTGTACTTATGCATGAAGGGATGAAAGTGAATATTTGTGTGTGTGTGTGTGTGTGTGTGTGTGTGTCCTCAGAAAGGAATTGGATAATTCACCTCTCCATATTGGCAGACCAACCAAGCTTCCCAAATGCAAGAACACAAGGAGATGTGCTCAGGCGATTTGAGATTTGAACACTGGCAACTTTGTCGCCTAATCGGTTCTTTATCCAGTCACAAGTCTGACCAAACTCTTGCTTTGTCGCTTTTTCCCTTTCTTCATTCTTATCGCCTGAAACATTTCATAGGAAACAAGAAAACCCTGAATCAGCCAACCACATGATAATAGATCATTCAAGAATGCATACTCAACAGAAACATGAAGAAAGAATGGCCATATTAATTTAAAATGGATATCCAATACACAACAACATACAGCACATTAGGCAATAGCAACCATTGAGTCCCAAGTAAAAGCATCTTCAAGAAACGTATAACAAAAGAACTGCTTTGGAATTTGTTCATAAATTTATATGCTACAAGCCACAAAAGCAGAGGAGAGGAAAAAGGCAGACTAACGAATCCAAACTAGCAGGTTTTCAGAAACAAACTGAGATCTAGATCTTCTTTGCTGATGTCAACAAAGTTCTTCTCCTTGTATGATTTCAGATTTTGGATAGCAACCTCGTCTATAGGATCAACTAAGAACAGAACCTGTAATCATAGAGATAACAAATTAAGGTCGTCCAGCAACAAAAGACATGGCATCGAACAAATATATTCAAGTCACCCCACTGAACATACTTCAATATCCTTTTCAACAAGTTTCTCGAAGAATGGTGCATTTCTTGCACTAGCTACACTGTCTGCTGCAATGTAATAAATATCCTTCTGGCCAGTTTTCATGTTCTCAATATACTCATCCAAGCTGATCATGTCTTCCTCACATTGAGACGAGAAAAATCGTAGTAATGGAGCAATGCACTTGTGATTCTCACGATCTTCAATGCAGCCTAGCTTTATGTATTTGCCAAAATTCTCCCAGAACTTCACATAGTCCTATACAGAAACTGATACATAAGAAAGGAGACAATGTAGTTGCAGAAAAACCTACTAATTAGCAAAGACAAGTGAGATAGGTGACTTCTAAGTATCGTATCATCTATAAACGGAAATAGAACTACAGAAGCCAATCCAAAAATGTCAGAAATTTTCCAGGAAAACGCCAGGAAAGCAAATTCAAGAAGGAGAAATGTACATCTCTGTTCTCGCTCATTGTTATGCCCAGATCATGTCAAAGGCCTTGCAGACCAAACATTTCCTCATAATGCGCACCTAACCAACCGCAGCCAAGTGATTTTAGAACAAAGAGGCCACATGCAATAAAGTGCAGTATATCAAATGCAGAAGAGGAAGACATGTTATCTTCATATTTACTTACAATACAACTTTCTTGAAGAATTTCACGTGAGACGTTCAGTGGCAGATCATTTGAGTCCACAACACCTTTAATGAAGCTCAAGTATGGAGGGAACTTTTCCATACAGAAGAAGGTAAATGAATAAAATTGCCGACACAATCAGTGTATAATTATGGCTAAAAGATACTTCTGTATTTTCTCACCAATTCACCATCAAAGTCATCAGAAATGAATACATGTTTGACATATAGCCTTATACTCTTTGTCTTGGGATTGAATATGCCATCCTTCCCTGTGGGTGCTATAGAAGGCACGTAGAGAATGGACCTAAACTCCACTTCACCCTCAGTCGTGAAGTGCGAAGAGGCAAGAGGTTCCAAGTACTCATTAAAGGTTTTCTTGTAGAATTCATTGTACTCCTCTGTAGTGACTTCCTTGGGGTTACGGAGCTGCAACAAATAGCAGAGTTATTTCTTTCTCGAGGAGAGCAGCTAACACAGAGTAAGACAAGGATTGGATTTCATTGGCTCACCCATATTGGTTGGGTCTCATTTATAAGCTCCCAGTCCCAATGTCGTTCTACAACGGTCTTGGTCTTCTTCTTCTTCTTCTTCCGTTATGTGAAAAGTATTAAAGATTTTGACTCAGAGAACAATAAAGGAGCACGGTTTGTGCATGATGCATGACAAAGGATCAAATAATTTCAGCAGACAGTACCTCAGTTTTTGCATCCTGTTGATCCTTTTTGGCTTCAGCTGGATCCTCATCAACCTCAACCTGCAAAAGGACCGACCTTAGGAAGATGTGCAAAAAGAGTGCAATCTGAAGACTTTAAATTACAAAACCACAATGTTCTGAAAAGTAAACCGATAACAAATTTAAGAACATTAGGAATCAGAAACTTTATTTTATCTAAAAAAGGAAGTTCTCCACAAGAAAACTCACTTTTTCTTTTTTACTTTGAAGGGGGCATGGGATGTAAATAGAAGGTGGTAGGTCAAACCAACTACACAATAGATATGAGATACTTGGAAGCCATACCTCTTTAGTATATCCTTTCTCTTGCCATGTGTAAATTGGGAAAGAAACAAACTGTGAATAATTTTTCACAAGCTTCTGAATCTTTTCTGGATGAGCAAATCCTTTATCATCACGCTAATTCATATAAAACACAAAAACATTAGGACAAGCTGAAAGTTTAAGTCAAGTGAAAGCAGAAACATTTTCAGTTTGAAATGAATTCATCAACCTTAAGATATAGAATAAGAAGGGTTCCCCTAGGAATGAGCTTAGCAGGATCAGTCCCTTCTCTGATGGTGTAGGAACTAGAGTTCGATTCTCCTTCCCACACATACTGCTTATCACATTTAGGGCTTTTTGTCGAGACCTCAACCTTCCAGGAAAAAGTAGTACACAAACTTAATAACGTCAGCATAAGGAACCAAAAAATGGGACAAGGAGAACCCTCAGCTTCAGAGTAGGAAGTTATTAGCTGAAACACCATGTACCCGCTCAGAAACAAGGAATGATGAATAGAATCCCACGCCAAACTGACCGATTAAATTGCTGTCGGCCCCTGAATCCTTACTCTCCTCTCAAAAAGTACATATATGCCACAAAATCAGTAGCTGTCATGTCAAGAGACTGAAAATGAATGAAAGTATCACCTCAAGAACTGTAGCACTGTACCTTCAATGCTTTTAAGAATTTAGCAGTTCCACTTTGGGCAATAGTACCAAGACAATCAACAAGCTCCTGACGTGCCATGCCAATCCCAATATCTCTGTAGCAAACACATTTCAGGTGGGGAAGGAACATAATATAGACAAAAACCATGAGTATAACTCATAAAACTTACGTAATTGTAATTATCCCATTATCTTTGTCAGTCTAGATACGAGTGTCAAGATCAACTGCATCCTTCAAAAGTTGGGGCTCAGTAACACTAAGGAACCACAGCTTGTCCAAAGCATCACTCGCATTACTGCAGATCAAAAGCAAGTCTGTTATTAGCACACATCAGTCAAGAAGCACAACCGCAGATGGGAAAGAAGGAATGCAACAGATGTTATATTTTTATTAAGATTGGAGTGGCATGCTATAAGAATTTTCAAACAGACAAACCAATTTATCATGCCAATTGAAAAGTTTTTGAAATTTTTAAAATTCAGAACTGTCAATAGTTCATATCATAGCAATAATAACACCATAACAAAACATAAGAACAGGAAATTATATTTGCAGCACAACTACTCGAGAAATTGGAGAAAATAGTAAATGTACTTCACTAAGCACAAAAGTGAGTACGGCATCGATAACCATTCATTTCCTTTTCCCCATAAGATTTTCGTATGGTCATTTTCTGATCAGGAAATGACAAAATTGAAGAATAAGCACCGAAGGATTGCCACACCATTCCATAAGGAAAAACTAAACCTCCTGATTCAACACATTTGAACTTCCCAAAACAAAAATCAAGTTATAAGGGCATCTGGTTCTCTGTGAATTCAAGAGTTTTCACATACACTGAAACCTTGACCCTGACACACTATTGACATTTATACAAAGTTACAGTGGAAAAGTTATTGCATTCAAAATAATCATGGAATAACATGGACCCTAAACCCACTAAACATGCTGAATGGTATGTAGACAGAAAGACATACCTGATAAGCTCCTGAAGAAATACTTCCTTATTACTATATAAACTATTCACAATAAGGTCCATCAGACGGCTAACCTGCCCGCAATAATAAAAAGCATTAAACATGTTTGCAATTATAAGTCAAGAATCCCTCGTTAATTATCTTAATTAAGTTATAGTCACCTCTGCTTGGTACTCAAAGAAGGCAAAAGATTGCAAGAAAACTTGCCTCTTGCCTTCAACTTGGGGGATTCTTCTATCCATCAGTTTAGATTTCACGCATTCACCAAACGATTCAAATTGCACCACATAATTAATTCATTTATTAAAAAAAAAACAACATACAAAATATAACACAATCGAAATCATTTGATTTATATGTGCGGCCCAAACATCGGACTCATACAATAATTTTTCCTTCAACTTCCTCATTTTGCTGTTTTTCATTTGTATACACGGTACAAAACAAAAACTATTGTGTCAACACCAAAACATGCACCTTAAGTCTTGCAATTTGGTCTTTATTAGATTGCAAGTTTCTTCTATTTGTATGCACATATTTGTCTGATTCATCTACTCTGGTTTGATTTGCCATTAATTATAACCCTCACTTTCCTTTGATAAATGCATCATTTGACTTGTTACATATGTGGTTGCCTCAGAAGTTGTTTAGCGATATTAGCAACATTCAACACTACGATTTTGGTACAAGGATCTTAAGGAGAAAGGCAAAAACAAGAAAATGATTGGGAAAATTATTTGTTTTGTGTTTTATTGGAAGTCGAACCCTAGCCTCTTTGGTTAGCAAACAACCATCTTGTCATTGGGCTATTGTCATTTTATTTTCCTAAAACACAAATATTATATATGTAGCATACAACAATTCAAATCATAATAATTAAAATTAATAATAAGAATAGTAATTCAAATAATGAGATTTTTTATTTATTGAAAAATTTAATTTTTTTAATTTTCGACGGAATATTCCACAGCATTTTTGCCACAAAATTAAAATTTTCACATATTTTTTTATTTTTTTTAAATTTTCGACGGAATTTCCTGCACGAATTCAGCTGAAATTTTTTAGTTTAATATTTTTTATTTTTTTCTAAGTTTTCAGCTGAATTTCTAGTATGAAATCCACCAAAACTAATATTTTTTTAATTTTTTTTTCTATTTCGGTGGAATTTCCCATCGAAATTCTGCCAAAAATTTAAAAATAAATATTTTCATTTATTTTTAAATTCTTGGCAGAATTTTGGTGGAATTTCCCTCCAAAATTCAACCGAAAAATTTAAGATATAATATTATTTATTTTTAAATTTTTGACGGAATTTTTCGCCAAAATTCCGTTGAAAATGTAAACTTTAATATTTTATTTATTTATTTTTAAATTTTCTGAGGAATTTTCCATCGGAATTTTGTTGAAAAATTTAAAAATTAATATATGTTTATTTTAAAAAATTTTCACCAAAATTCTATCAAAATTCCGCCAAAAATATCCGTCGAAAAAAGCATTTTTTTTCTTGCAGTGGTAAAGTGCATTTAATAATATTTTAATATCAATGGATGTTTTGATCGGTTTTTCAATATGAAATTAAGAGTAGAATGCGAATAACAATCTTAAAGTGCCAAAAACATAATTGGAAGAGTCCAGGAGGCTAATTAATCATGTAAGTCCATTAGAGCCAACCTCTAACACTCTATCAACTTGACCACTTGGAACAACTCTGATGATGTCGAAGGTTGGCTTGCTCTTTAAGGATGGCGTGGCCTCCAAGTCGACGATCGGAAACATAAGAGTCCCCATCCTGCTAGGATGAAAAACACGTGAGTTTAATCGAAAGTGTTTTCCAGGCCCTCTCCCTTGGAGGATTGCGTTCAACCTATTGAAATCCTCCTCCAAACTGGCACCTGCCAGTTCACCTTCTAGCGTGGCTTCCACCTATGGACTCTTATATACATATTTTGAGAGTATGACACTTCCCCATGCATTCTGCAAGCACCCAACAACAACGGAAACAAAAAACAAGACTAAAGAGAAATGTATTGAAGTGTTATCTAAGGTCTTGTGTTCAGAACTTTAGGATAGTTTAGGGCTTGTGTGTTTTTGGGCTTAAAGCTTTGCTTAGGGGATCGATGAGAGATTTACTACAAATGATAGGTTCCGAGTGTTGACACTGATCCACCTATACATAGAGGAGTGAAAAACTGACTTGGAAACACCAAACGTGGCCCTTGCTAGAGGAACGCGAACAGTCAAATCAGAAGCAACCGTTGCTCTCCTCAATAAAGCAATGATTAGAATTCAAATAATTTTTCCCACCTTCTGGTCTCCTCGATATCCAACCAAAACGACCTTACTACTCCTAAATGCACCGTTACATTGGTACGTTTAGGAGTAGGGGGACTAATGATATGGGATATCTCATGTGACGCCCCATGGTTTGGGTCCAATAAAGACTTATACACATGAATAAACGGGTCAAAATAGACATTGGTACAATAACAATCATAGCAAGTCACATCTTGCTACAAGGAAACTATTGCAATAAAGTCTCTCAAATCCTTTGTTCAAGTTGTAACTAAGCCACTCTTCTTCGCTTCTGCTGCGCTACTCTAATATAACTGTACGTAAGAGGTGTCAACACGATGGCTGAGTAGGAGGCTCTATCTAGCCACATAAGGTGCATGTGTGTGGCTTACGTGCACATAATATATCACACAATAAACTCTCAATTTAACATGCTTAGAAATATAATACACATGAATTTAGGTAAAACTATGACTTATGAAGATAGGTAAAGTTCCTACCTTAACTAGTTATGTCTCACCGAGATGTTGGATTGAATTGACTATATCAACTTGATATTCAGCTTCTTATGCCTAGACCATGTGTGTAGTCTTTAGAGTTTTTCTTCTATATATATATATATATATATATAAAGAGTGACATATTGTGTGTGTGTGTGATCGTGTGTGTGTGTGTGTGATCGTGTTGTGTGTGTGAGTTGTATGGGTTGTGATTTTCAAGTATGCCCCCCCCCTATTTATAGGTGTGTATTCAAAACACATTCATTATTTTATTAATAAATCTCAAGATAATTTCAAGTGTATAAATCAAGATTTGATAAGGGTTTAGGTGTCCCAAATCTCATCTTTTCAATATCTAAATGTGCATTTCAATTTTGGCTAAACTATGACCATTGATCTTTTTTTAAGAATTAAGGACAAGATTATAGCCTTTGGATTAAAACAAGGCTTGTATGGATCATGTACAAGTATCCTAGGATTTAGGGTGATGAAAACAAGTGTCTCTATATGTGTCTTCTAATTCTTGGAGATCACCTTATCTTAACTTCATAAGAACAAGTGTCTCATGAAGTGGCTTGATCATATTTCCTACAATTTATAAAGATAACATGTGTATAATAAATATGTGCCCTAAATCTCTTCTAACACATGATATGGACAAGTATCTTGACACATGTAATAAATAAAATAGCCTATAATTATATTTATTTATTAATAATTTCAAAATTATATATATTTTAGGGTTAAAAAATTTGAATTTATACATATATGTGTATATTGTACCGATTTTACGTGTATAGGTATATATATAATTGATATTATGTCTATTTCTTATAAAAAAAATTGAAATGTCACACAATTTACATATAAAAAAATTAGGATGTGACACCTCACACATGTCCACATGGACCGTCCACCAGCCGCCAAGTGTACATCGGAGCTACGTGCCATGTAATCAACCACATGAGCCACCATGCCTTTGATAGGGCGCAATAGGTCGAGGAGAGGACCCGCCTAGAGGAGACGCCACTCCCCCGAGGACGAACTCCAATTTTTCCAGCCTCACGTAGTTGAGGAAGATACATCGAGCAGAGGTTACAATTTGTACCCTGACACTGTTCCTTCTGACTCGCACTATGGTTCCCTGCAAAGAACACACCTGCACACGCGACCACTTTGACAGAGATAAGGCTGTAAATGGATAACCAAAAATTCAATTACCGTTCGTATCCGTACTTGTTTATAGGGCAAAAATATCAATATCCATTTAAATTGGACATTATTCGTATTCGATTATATATATCTGATTATAAATGCATATGAATATGGTAATTAGATATCCGATATGTTTAATATCTACTCCGAATACATACCTATTTATATATTTGATTATTTGTAATTTAGTTGTATCCATTAAGGAAGCGTTTGGTTTTCATGACTATATAATTGTGTCTAATAATGAGATTAATGATTACGCGCAACTAACCGAGATGTAACTTTGTGTTTGGTACGTGTGATCATATGGCAAGATGAGATTAAGAGTAATCTTGTTCACATGTTTGGTTTCATAGATTGGGCCCTGTTATATGTACTTAAGTTTTGAAATTACATTAATAGCCCTTTCTTTGTGGAAAGTGGTGCTTGCAAATAGGGAAAAGGAAAATTGTGCATCTTTATTGAGCAGAGATCCGATTTTGATCTTTTTCTAATTACAGCTCACTGAAATTAAGAAGCACTATAAGGATAATGCACTAATTTTGATCTTTCTTATAGCTGATTGAAACTATGAAGCATCATAAAGATAATGCACTAATTTTATTTTTCTAAGTTGTATTATCAAGTGAAATAATATTTACCTTTTTGAATATTCTTAAATATTTCTTACTTGTTCTATTTATAATTTATATAAACATTCAATTTCTATATTGAATATTTGTTTTTAAACTTTTAATATTATTTATCGTCACTTAACTTAGATTCTCCTTAGGTTCAACTTTTTTGCTTAATCAAACTTGGCAACAATAAACACAAATCTTACGGTTCATCTTTTCTGAATTTTATCGAAATTTAATTTGCTATTGACACACTACCCATACATTTGGGTTTATATCAAAAAAGTGAATTGGGTGATGTAATTTCTTTTGATGGATCACTAAGCAATTTAGCTTCATATTAATCAGCTATATGACCACCTAGATATAACGTTCTTGTACAAATAGAATGCCGTTCCAAGCACAGAATAATTAAAATCATATTTGACATAAAAAGAAATTAGATATAAATTGCGATGATCGATTGACCATTATAAACAAATTTAGTCTTACAACCCAATTCATACAAGAATTTCCCAAAAAAAGAGAGATTGGAAGTGAAATTGCAATGTAATAGGACCCCAATCTATCTAAACAATGCAGCAAAATTAGTTGTTGAAATAATTTCATTCAAGCAATCAATATTGTGATATATGCCTTTGTTGTTTCAATGTTCATTTTGATTATACGTATAACTTGTGATAGACAAGTTTCATGCACATAGACATATATGTATGTCCAAATATCGCTTCATCTCTTTCTCATTTTTTTCTTCTCGCAATTACTTCAAACTGTCCATCTGCTTTCTTATTGCTCTTTTTCACCTCTTGGGATATATACAACATATTCTCACACAGTACCGGAATTTTCCACCATCAATGAGCCAAAATTCTAGACCAGCCTTGAACCTTGCATACATAGTGCCGCCAATGCGCAGCAAAATTCCCAATGGCTTTTCCTCAATGCTCCAGCACAGCTGAAATTTCTTAACTGTAAAAGAGAGTTGTCATCTGAAACCACATGATCTTGTCGATGAGAAAATAAAGTTATGCTCTACTATAGTTCAAAATCAGACCAACACAGCTAAAACTCTGCAAATACTTATCACTGCTCAAACCTTGCATACATAGTGCCACCAATTCGCAGGTAACTACATTGCAACGAAGACTCCTAACCCGAATGCTTTACGTGAGAGAGAAAATTGGAGAACGAATATAAATCAGAGAAAGGTAACAAAGAAGAAACCAGTGCCAAAAAAAAAAAATCCACTCCAATATAGGGATAGCAAAAGGGTGGTTCGACGAATTATCGCAATGGAAAAACCTTAGCGGCTAAAATAATTTCGATGTGTGTATTGCAAACCCTCCAAAGCCGGTATCAGGAAATGCTCTTCCAGATATGTGCTAAAAGTTAGCCCCACAACTTTTTACTCTGTAATTAAGATGGGCAAGATTGATTTCAATTTCTCTGGCAATAGCGGCGGGGTGAATCTGAATAAGATCAGAATAACAAATATGTTGCATAAACAAAATCGCACAGGACAAGGGCAAAAAAAGAGAGATTTTAGAGTTTCAGGTTTCCCAAGGGACGACACCATTTGAGGGCTAGAAGGGTTAAAAATTAAATTTAAATCAGGGACAAATTGATAAAATTATAGAGCACAAAATCCTAATCTCGGTTAGACATGATCCAATCATACCTCCCCCCTCCGATTACAATCTCAAGATTGGAAGGCTCTAATTGTGGGTCAACAACAATTACCCACAATAACCCACAAACCCGGTTCATTCAATCACGGATACCAAACATAAAATTAGCTGCAATTAGTGCATCATATTTGGTCTAATCTAGGAAACCAAACACTTCCTAAATATATCCAATAAATAATGTTTGGAAACAATAACTTATATGTATACTAAGATTTTTTATGTTTTAATAATATTTCATTTTTTAAAATTAGTTGATGTTTTTTTTGATATAATTTTGTAAAATTCATTTGTTGTTAATAGTTTTAAAAAATTGTATTTTTAGTAATCATATGCATTATATTTCATATATTATAAGATATATAGATATAAAAAAATAAATAGTTCATATTATGTGAATGATAAATAATAAATTGTTGATTCAAATACAACACTTGGATTTTTGTAATAGACATGCTATCTTTATAACTTACAAAGATATAAAAAGAATAAATAAACATACATGAACTTTCGGTGTTATTAATAAAAAAGTATGATACCTAGGTATATGTGTGTGTGTGTGTAATTCTTTTTTGTAAATAAGTAGATTATATATAAAAAAAAATGACTAAATTGTATACACAAATTCCAATATTCAATTAATTACAATTGAATATCAATTATTTACAATTGAATATGATACTTGAATATTCATAATCAGATTCAGATATTCAAATATTTATAATTGATTTAAATTTTTAAAGGTACAACCGGATATGGGTATATCCGATATCCGACGGATACAGATACGAATATTGATTTTAGATATTCGTCAATATCCGTATTCATACCGATATTCGACGGATACGGATACGGATATTTTCGTCAATATCTATATCCGTACCGATATCCAGTAAAATTAAATGGATACGAATATGAAAATGATATATATATTCGATCCGTTTACACCTCTAGGCAGAGTTATGCTATCCCCTCAAAACAAAGGACCAGCATGACATAGGTGCTGATAGACCCTCCACCTTTGCCATAATCCTATAGCCGACTGGGATCATCCTTCATCTATAAATATTCTTGGAAAATTCTCTAGAATTAACTACCGAAACTCTGCTCGAGTATTCTCTCATATTCACTTATATGCTTATACAATTGCTGACTTAAATATCGGAGGGTCTTCGTTGAAGACACTTTTGGCTAATTTCACAAGTGTTCCATCCAAGCAAATCGAGAAGCCTACTTGCAATACTAATTGAGTCAGCGTTCACCTAGGAGCGGACCTATTCGCCAAGATTTGACCCTATCAAACTTACTCCAATACACCATCAATTAACGATTACAAATGCTTCAAATTTTAACCATGAATTGCTATGCTCCATCTTTGGCTCTGCGTTGAACGTTTCAAATTTTATCATATTTTTAATTAATTTTGGAAACAAAAATTAAAATAAAAAATATAGCACAAGTTGAACCGTTTGACTCATGTCACTAGGTAAAAACAAGCTTTTAGTGACTGACCATATCGGTCACTACTAGTTATGAATTCATGATTGATTAGCTGTAAAATATTAGATAATAATCACTGACAAAATAGTGTTGGTCACCAATATTGTAACTTTTTTGTCGTTATCTTATGTGACGGACATTGATTCAGTCACTAAGCTGCATGTAAAATTTTGTGAATATTTAGTATTGTGTAATACCGATCACTCATCAGTCATAAACTTGTATCAGTCACTAATCAGTTTCTCGAGGTGACTGATAATTCGGTCATTAATTTTTGGAAAATGAGGCTAGTCACGAATCCATTACAAATCTGTCAAGTTTTGATTCGTTACCACACAGTCACATTCTGTGACGATATTGCGGTCACTACTCGATGACTATTATAATTTTGTCACAAATTTTTCCACTTGTCATTTATCGTTAATGGGTCGCTACTTGTGATGGACACGTAGTCGCAAATCCATTACAAATTTCTATCATCATTAATCAGTCACATTATTTTTTTCATATAATTCTATATATGAACATAATCACTTATTTAATTCATTAAAAATATTATACATTTAAAAATATATATTGGAAAGAAACTTTTGAATTCAAAAAGAAAAAAAAAAGGAAAAGAAAAAATGGGAGAAGGAAATAGTGTGCACATAAATTTTATATAAAGCAAACCTTTTAAATTCATGAGTGTATTTTATTTACATAATAACAATATTTAGTACTGTAACTTAAAAAGTGTAAAAAAATATATGTTTTTTGAAAATGTAGAACTTAGGTAAGAAGAAGAAAAGTTAATTTTGTTATGTAGAATTTGTGAATAGAGTTACAATACATGTAAGTGAATATTATGAAAAATTCAATAACAAATTATAATATTATGTAAATGTATATAATATATATATATATATATAGAGAGAGAGAGAGAGAGATAATAAAAACGACCACCTATCACTTATAAGTAAATGAATTCATTTTGTTACTTTTATTAATTTAATTAATAATGCATTCAATGAATCATTCAATTTTTAATAAATTTATTGAATATGTAGTTGATTCTTATGTAATTAATTGTGTCAATTGTCAATTATCAAATTTCGAACAATTCAATTTTCGATGGGTTGAATTGGCAAGGGTTTCAGATTAGATTGTTTCAATTCGTCAATTATACTAAATTAAATAATTTGATAATTTAATATTTTTTTAAAATCATTTGTCAAATTGAATGCTAAATTGTACAAACTACAAATAAAAATAAATAAATTCCTAACCAAATAAAAAATAAATTAATAAAATCAAAACTTTAATTTAATGCTAAATTGTACAAGCATCGAGTTCATATGAAAACTTTTTAGGAAGAAGAGCCCAATATTGTGTTTCTAGTTTGAAAGGATAAAGAATTTCTATCATGTGCTAGTAATATTAACGTATTTGATATGCTTGCATAATAATTTAATGGCGTACTATAATTTTGGTAGAATTTATACTATAAAAGCATTTTTAATTATTTTTTAATAGATTTATACTACTAAAAAAGATCTAATTTGATACTTTTTTGTAACACTTTTTAAAAGTGTCATATTTATGCACCTATTGTAACACCTCATAAAAAAGTGTCTCAATAAACAAGTCAAATTTTAATTATAATGTATCTTTTATGACACAATGAAGTGTTAAGATAATCTATTGTGACATTCAAATACATGAGACTTTAGTGTTATATGAAATTAGTGTTAAGTAAAAATAAAATAATTTAAAATAAAATATGAAGAAAAAATTACAAAGAAAGTAAAAAAAAAATGACATTTAATAGTATGAGAGATGAAAGAAGATATGTGTGTGGGGGCAGAGAAAGTCGAGAGAGAAAGTAAAAACAGGATAGAAAATGAAAGATGAGAGAGAAAGTGGTAAAAATGATAAATCAAAAGTAGTTACTATAGAGGTTTGCTCAATTATATAATAATATAGATAATATATAATATAGGTAGTATAGATACACACATGTAAATACATAAACAAAACATATCTATATATATATATATATATATATGTATGTGCATGTATACTAGCTTAATGTCCGTACGTGCTATGCACGGAATAAAGAGTATATATTCTTTTTAAATAATTCAAAAGTTGATTAGTATTTCCACCATCTAATAAAGAATATACTCCTTAATTTTTTTGTTCTTTAAATAAAGTTAAGTCTGTTATTTTCTTTCGATACTATTCCTCATCCATCAGACCACCACCATTATTACAAAAAAAATAAGCTATGTATGTTAAGCTATATGTATTTACGATTTTAAGAAAATTATGGAAATGACTTCGAAAATTTGTTGTTGGTTGGCAAAGAAAGAGAAAATATCGTTGGAGAACATTATGAGGTATAATCATACTTCTGATTTTTATTTTAATTTTATCTATGTATAAAAACTTCTTTTTACATAAATAATTATATTATGTAACCATTATTTTGGTAGAACATAAAATAGTGAACACATGTGCTAGATGACGGGATATGAACAAATGGAACGATATAGAATATGATGATTCATTGTCGAATATGGAAGTCCGATCATGCGAGGTATTGTCCTCACTTCTGATGAGATGGTACTTTTTCCGTTTGATAAAAATGCATTTTGCAAGGTGAGGGAATAATTGGAGCTTGTAAGTTTGCCATGTTTTTAGACTCATTTTGATGTAGGATAAGAGTATAATATCATCTATACTATTTTACAAAGTGGGAGCACTCTTTAATAACTACCTTTGATCTCTCACTTATTTTGATCTATCAATTTTTTAATTTTATTTATTCTCTATTTTCTCTATCCTTTTGTGCGTTCTTTTTCTTTTCTCTCCTCCTCGTACATTTCCCACCTTTTAATATTTTCCTTTTCGTTACATTCTTTCTATTTGTTTCTTAGTTTTATCTTACTTTTCCTTTCATTTATTATTAATTTATATAGAATTAAAATAATATTTTAATAATATAAATACTACCAAAATTTTAAACATGTAATTAGATTATATTTTTCTTTATTGTGCACACGCATCGAATGTGCCAAGATTACTAGTCAAAATAATTACTTAGGAAAATTCCATGTAACCTCCTGTGGTTTCGAAATAGGGCTAGAAACACACCTTATAATTTACAAATATGCTAAATGCCCCCTGTGTTTGCCAAAATCCCGCACAATCACCCTTGTAGTTAGTTAAGGTTAACGACGTTAGATTTATAATGAAATGTTAGTTATACCTTTATTATTATGAGCCACTAGATCTTAATTCAAAAAATGAACGGTTTAGATTAATTTTTGAATATAAAAAATATTATTGAAATAAGTTATAAATGAAAATAATATAATATAAAAATAATATATATACATTATATATTTAAGTATAGTATATATATACATATATAATATATATACACAAATATAATCTCTCACACACACAAATCCACACACAAACACACACATAGCATGCACGCACACACACACCAACACAAACCCAATACACACAAACACACACACGATGTTAAATACAAATCTAGATTTGCTTAAAATTTTTCTGAAAATTGTTTAAATTTCAACCACAATTGACTTAAATAAGATTTGGGGCGGCGAGATCTGGACATGATTGAGGAGAACTCATAATCTTCAAGCAGAGATGGGGTTGGGGTTAGGAGGCAGCGGCATCACGGTTTTGGTGGTTGCGTGTGGTGGCGGTGCCGTGGATTGAGGGTGGAAGGAGGATGAAGAAGTAGAAATTGGGTCGGTGTGGAGAGGAGATGATTTCTGGAGATTTGATTAAGAAGACGATGAAGGAGATTTCTAATTATTTAATGGTTTTATTGATTATTTTTAAAGAAATAAAAATAAATATTTAGATATAATTAAAATAAAATTTTATTATAATTTTTTTAAATAGTCAAAACAAAATAAATTCTTTTTTGGTTTGGTTATTTTTAGAAACAACCACTTTCAAGTCAACATTAGGTTCAATAGGTAGAACTCATCTATATACAATTTGACAACATCATTTCCTATTGCATCTATTCATATAATTGAAAAGATATATACATGTATATTATAAGCACATACATTATGGATTCATGTATTATTTTTTGATGCAAGTTTATGCTTCGTGGACCGTTAAGAGTTTCTTATATTGATGTAAAAACATTAATATTGATAGGTAACACTTGAACAATTCATTTTCTTCCCATCGTATTCTATTTTTTACATTTATCTATTTAATTCGATTGCAACATCAAATATATTTTTATGTATATTTCCACTTATCATCATATATTAAAATTGTAATTATAAATGAATTAAATTGTGAGGAGCCTAGACAAATTCAATCAAATCACTAAATAGATTGTATTCATCCAACACGGCTCACTTAATTGGAAAAGATATAAATAAATATAATGAAGTACATAGTTGTATCCCGAAAAATAATTGTATACAACGAGATAATTGTAATCTAAAATTCATAATTTTATTTAGTAACATCAATGTATAAAATTAAACTCATTTTATGGTTGTATTTTTAATTATTATTTTACATCTTATTGTTGTTTTCTTCTTCATATTTTTATTTTCCTTTGATTGTTTCATAATTTATTTTTCGTTTCATGAGTCATGACTCTATTGATAATAATGAGGATAAAACATATTGATTTAAATAATAGTAAGTCATAAAATAAGCAGATAAAATATATTAACCTTTTCATTCATTATTTTGAATGATGTTCATACTAAAAAATATTAGAATTTTCATATTTAAGTTTTAGACCTTTATTAAGTAGGAATATCTAGTCTACATTCAAGTATTGACATGAAAAATAATAATAAGTATATTTGAAATATTAAGAGGATTTCATGATAATTTTAATGCACATTTTGTGATCTATTTACGTTTTTATCTTATTTTTATAAATTTGTGATAATCAAATTTAATTTATATTTATAAGTTACTGACAATATTATACTTTTAAAATAATACTAGGTGTAACACAAATTTTATGCTAGCTCATTAGATAAAGAAGAGGGTTTCAAATTTATGAATTCGTTTAGTGATTCAGATGGTACAATGAATTTGAAGAGACGATTTAAAGTCCACCTAATGCATATCCATTTATCCAAATGGAGGCATGGAGCCAAAGCGTATTTTTCCAAAAAAGGAAAATTCGGCGAGATTGTCTAAACTTACGCACAAACAACATCTCCTTTCATTTTGGATTGAAAGTAACCTATTATAATCAACTAATTACATCAATATTGTTAAATAAAGGACAAAGTATTACAATCTATAATCATCCAATATCAATGATATCGAAGAAACTATAAATGAACTACAATATTGTAAAACAAATTAGTATACAACTAGAACAACACCCTATTTATGGAAAATTGAACCCATATTTATTTAAATAACTCAATATTTAAAAAAAGTATCTACACTTATTTATAAACCACTATATTCATTTAATAATTATTTTTATATCTTTGATCTATCAAATTTTTTCTCGCTTCCCTATCTATGATGTTCTCACTTTTCTCACTCTTCTTTTCTACGTAATATCATTATTTTTCATTCTATTATTCTCTCTCATATCTCTGGGTTTTATTTTAATTTCTTCCTTATTTATTTTTCTTCAATCATATCAAAAATTGTTAAAATTATATATTCAAATAAAAATCATAACATGTATGGAGCATGCCTGGCAGTGACGGATCGGGCGGGGGGGGGGGGGGGGCACGGGTGGTGATGCCCCCCACCCCTCAATTTTTTTAAAAATTCAATTTTTAGTAAATATATTTTTTAAAATTTCAAAATTATCCCCCCCCCCCCACCCAAATTTTTTTTTTAACTTTTATATAAGTTACATAATAAAATTTTTAATTTTCTTTATTCTATTTTATTTTTGATGATTTATTTTTACCTAATTTTATTTATCATAATAATTAAATTCTCTCTATTTCTTTTTCCTCTCTTTTTTCTTATTTTTTTTCAAATTAAAATATTAAAAATTCTATTAGATTTTACTTCTTTCTTCTATCCCAATTAAAACACAAAAAATTCTATTATAATTTTTCTTCTCTCACAAACGCTATAGTATTCAACTTTTTTTTCAAAAGCAACGTACAAGAAGGTATTGTGTACTAATTTTAGAATTTATATATTTATTTATTACTTTTTTTTAAATTGATTTTTATATAGAGATTTGAATCTTAGGATTGTTGGTATGAATCTTGATAGTTATTCAATATTAAACTTAATTAGTCTTAATGTTAATTTGTTGGGTTATTGAACTTGAATGAATCTTACTAATTTGATACTTCATATTTAATTGGGAGTGATTTGGGGAATATGAGATATTTTTTGATTATGGAAACAAAGAGATAGAGGGAAAAAAAATCTATTTTAATATTTTTTTGAGTTTGATTATATGTCAATATGTGGATTGATGTCAATTTTATTTATTATGATTAAAAATTTCTTCGTTAAGTATTTTTTAAAAGCAATTAATTATTCGTTATATTTATTTATTTTAAAATAGAAAATAACTTGTTATTTTTTTAATATCATTTTTTATATATTATTTTGATTGTAGCAATTTTAATTGATCATATATATATAAATATAATAATTTTTGTTATTTTATATATTAATATTATATATAATTCTTATATTTATATATTTTAATACCTAATAATCTCAAAAAATTTCACCTCCCTTCCTCAATCAAATTCCTGATTCCGTCTTTAATGCCTGGTAATGCCAACCCCACATAGAAATCCGCTAGGCGTTAGCTTTTGGTATAAGGAACATATATCCCACTTTTATAAGTATGGAAAGTTTGGGGACCCTAACGCCTGTGCGCATGCGGCGTGTGTGTAGACGGTGCGTGCGAATAAAACCCATGTCGAAGAACTCCAACGCCACCTCAATCGGGACCGTACACAAGAAAAATCCGACGGTCGTAGTCAATCTAATCTTATTTCCGCTTAGGCCTTGCGTGAAAAATTGAAGAAATTAGATATCACGAGACGCGAAGTGGAAAAGGTCATATATATATATATATATATATATATATATTTTACAGTTGAAATCGAGGGCAGTGCTAAGAAATTCACTTTGCTGTTCGATAAATTTTGGGCTTCAACATTGTGAATTCAATTCCTTGGAGTTTGCCATATTCAATCGATCGAAGTTCTTGATTTTTGTGTTCCAGGAGCCGTAGTATAGAGAGAGAACAATGAGCAAAGAGGAAGGCGATAAACGGAACAGGGATAATCCATGGCCGGGACCTAACGAAGGTTATCAGGACAAAGAAGAAGACATGAAATTATGGGGAATTGTAGTTTTTGGATTGATAGGAGCCACTGTCACCACCTTGGCTGTAAGTCTTTCGGGTCTCCATGATTTTTGGAATATTTGTCGAATTTGAAGTTTTGTTTGTGGAATTTGCATCCTTTGTGAAGATATCAGTTTCTTTTATGATTTTCGATCATTGAAGCTAGTTATCAGCTCTTAGGAGTTGGGAGTTTTGGTTTGATTGAAGCCCTTTTACTATTATTGGGGATTGCTGGTCATTTTGATGATTTTTGCTGTATTAGGCCTTGAATGTTGCTCATTAAGAATGAGAATGAACATGTTAATCTTGTCAAAATTGATAATGTTTTTTCTTTCAAGATTAACTTTATTTGTCTGCGGCTAGATCATTTTGTTTGAGTTGCGTGATTTGTAAATTATAGGCACCCAGGATTCAGTTCAGACATCTGTTTTTCAACTTTAAATTTGCCTCAAAACGGTGTATTAGTTTGCTCTGCAGAAAAAGGACATGCTTGAAACATTATCCAGGGAATGTGTGAAGTTTATGATGTTTGAGCCAAGTTGTTTATGTCCATATGTTATTAGTGGAAAAGGAAAAGATGGTTGTTTGGCATGCGAGTCGCAGGCAGAGACAGTGATATACTTGAAGCTTTGTTATCCACCCTAAACTTCTAAATGAGTTATGTTCACGAGTATATTGTGGATAAAGTGCGTGTTTTTCCTGGTTCAGTTTCTAATTCTTTTAACATCTTAATTGAGAAATGGAGAACTGTGCAATTCTTGATTTCGAATTTTAACTCTGAACATGTTACGAACTTTCTGAAATATGTATTGTAATTATAGGTTAGATAGATATCCTTGATGGGAACTTCTGCATTCTATCTATTAGAACACAAGTCTCTGGAATCCTGGAAATTAACTCAATTGGTTGTTTTTCAAAAAAACAATAAAAAATAAAATAAAAGTAAAATTTTCAGGAATTCTGTAAGTGTTGTGTGCATTCGACCAACTTATCGGAAGAAAAGTTTATAGTATATTTCTGAACTAGTTTCTCAAGGGTTTGACCTATTGTATAAAGTTTAGTTGTGATAACGAAATGTGAAGCTATAAGTTTTTCTCAACTATAGTCCTCCTTAAAAGGTTGCTTGGGTGTCGGGAAGTGGCAAGGGTGGATACATTTGTAGGTATAAAACCACTATTTCCCTGTGTTGTGTGTGGGGTGGGGTGGGGGTAAGGAAAGCGAAAAAAATGGAAAAAGATTAGAGAAGTCAAGGTTCATGGTCCTCCAGTGCCGTTTGATAGGATACGGTTAGTCGATACCGAAGTAGGCTTTCCAATTTTGCTTGTACAGTCCCTTCTTCCCTTCCTATTCTTTAGCCCTTATGAGCTCCTGAATATCATGAAGGAAGATAAAATTTAATGGCGCTTGTGATATGTTTCAGCTAAAGAACTCTGGAGGCAACCAGCGCCACTCGGATCAGGCCTTCATAGAAGGAATTTTTCATAGTGGTATCTGACAGGAGACAGATATAAACCAAAAAGTAGACTATTTTTATTATACAACAGTTGAAAAACAACATGGGGAAATAAATTAATTGAAAGGATAGGATTCGTGGGACAGACATAGAAGGAATTTTCGTTGTGGTATCTAACAGGAGACAGATATAAACCAAAAAAAGTAAACTATTTTTATTATACAACAGTTCAAAAAAAAAAAAAAAAAAAAAGAAAAAGAAAAAAAAGAAAAGAAACACTGGAAAATGATTCATTGAAAGGATAGGATTCGGGGGACAGATGATACTCAATTGTGTATTCCCTGGCTTTGCCAATTTTCAACCTGTCTCATGTAATGTTAGAAAGCTGAACCCGGTTGTGGCATCATTGAAAATCCTAATGAAATTTATTGGATAGGCATGTTCAGGTTTTGGAGTAACTCTAAATGCTACGAAGTATATCTAGGACTGTGTTTTGACAATGAGTAGTAATCTCCTACTGTTGAATGCAAACTCATATTGCTTTCTTGTACAAACCCAATTGGTAAGATTTTTTTGAGGAAGATAAAAGTATTTTGCTTGTTTGCACTTGTGGTTTGTAACTCATTCTCTTTAATATGTTGCTTGTTTTCTAATGCTTCTTTCTTTCTTCTTTACTAGTCCTGGAAGTCATTTGTGTTCATCCTCACTTCTTATTTTGTGCATATACATCTCCTGCTGTTGTTTCGGATGATAATTACTTTCATTTGTACCCTCTTGTTCAACATCAGAAACTTGGACTTGTCCTAGTCATTATATCTTTGGGTCTCTTGAATCTTGACATATTGTATTTCACTTTGGACTTCCAAACAAGCATGGTGCAGTATGGGTTAAAATGGAACAGAAAGAAAGATGGAGAAAGTGCCATTCTGCTTCGAGTATAGCCCTGTATATGGTGAAGTTTACTGGAAAATTATACGCTAAATTTTTGGTGGGGAAAAATGCCTTCCATATAGCCAGAATAAATGTCCCATTGCTGGAAAACCATGAATTGCTTAGGCAATATTGTCCTTGTCTGAAAACTTATACAATCGATTAAGAAAAAAATGCAAGTTTAGGCTGTCTAAAAATTTTTGTAACTCAAAAGTACCTGTCCCCTATGAAGGAAGATGAGAGAAACTCAACGGGGACTGAAATAAATTTGTACCTGTATTGCTTGCCTGCGCATTATCTGGATAAGGCGTTGTCTTTGTTGCCAAATGTAATTTTGATGTATTGGCAACATTTCCATGGGCTGCAGTTTAATGGACTATTTTTGTAATCCTGTTATAACTGTTGCAGGTTACACAAGTGCGAGGACAGTTGATTGGGCCTTTTCTCAGGTAATCATTGGGGCTTTTATAGTTCTGGTTCTGTTTATTTTTCGATTTTTGTCAACTAAATTTAATAAATATTTGCATTTATTAGTAGAATTAGATCTTAGATGCAGACAGCTCTTGTTTATGCTTGACATCTACTGACCTTGAAGCTATGGATGCAAAAAGTGGAGCAGGTCTCAATCATCATGGAAGATAGGGCGTCTTTCCGAACTAGTTTTCAGGAAGGAAGCATGGAAAAGATATAATCGTCGTATGCAAGAAGAATATGAAGAGAAAACTGGAGAGAGTGGTGAGATTTCTCTTCAAGCTGTTTTAATTCACTGTTTGAATACTCTTTTGTTTCTTTGCCTATTAGAATTTTAGTATAGATAGGCTATCCACGATTCTAGCATAGTCTGCTCTTCACAAAATTTTGCGCTGATATTGTCCATTTATTGGTTAACACCTTGCTGGCTTATAAGCTAGATCTGCTTGTGTAGACTTGATTTGGAATAGGTGGCCAGGAGGTTTTTATTTTTTTAGTTTTTTTTCCCTAGCTGAATAATGCGGTTGCAGGATTTTTCAGCTTGTCTATTTCTCTTGATACATCTCTCTTATATTCCTCTTTCCTGAAAAAGATCGATGGTTGCTTCTTCTTGAAGACACAGAGGGGATCAGAAATTTCTCTTCTAATTTAGTTTGACAAAGTTCAACTGAAAACGAGCTGCAATTTATGCACAAGTTGATCACCATTGATTTGAGTTTGTCCAGCTGGTAAGATAAAGCTGGAAGGTTTCAAGAAATGAAAGAAGATAAAGAGACAAGTCTTGGGTTAATTAATTTTAACCATTAATGGAAAAGTTGCAAAATGGGAATATCCTATTTATTGATTTAATCTATAATTTTTTTTGCGACGCATTTTCTTTACACTGTACTAGGAGAGTAATTAGCATTCAAACAAAGGAAATTCTTACCCAACTAGCATTTGAATTAATTATCCTATTCAAAAAGGATTCAACAGACATGAACAACTTTTGATAAGAAAAGGACCCAAAATTTATACTTTATGCAAAGAAATTAAATTCTACACGTACCAGATTTCTAGATTACCCTAGTTGACAAAATTCCGAAATGCTCCTGAAATCGCTACCATGTATGATGACACGCGATTGACACTTTCAGGTCTTCCCTTTTTACTTCTTGTAGCAAGCACTTTTTGAGCTGTTCATATCAGGGATCATGTAATATTCTCTGAACCGATTTTCTAAAGTTTTGGTGATAAGATCGTAAAAGCAAGCAAGATCAATGGTATTAGGATTTAATTTGTGTTGCTGTGTTGTTATACTTCTTTCTTCTAGCTCTGAACAAAGATGTTGGATTTCTATGATACATAGTTTGACATTCTTTGTTGGCCATATTCGCTAGATTATTCTTATGTGTTTGTGGAATTTAAGCAGGATATAGTTGACTTAGCTTGTTCGTCTAATAAAAAATAAACCTGGCTCCCTGCTATCCAGACATCAATAAAAGGAATTGAGTAAATTGTAGTTTTTTTTTCATCCCTGATGAAATGGATCTTGTTTCTGTGTCACCCTGTCCGGTTTGCTCTTACTTCACAATTTTGCTGGTAATTTGTGTAATATCTAATTGTGTTACCCTATTCATCAATTCTTATGCTTTCTCTAGGAGCGTATTCGACGAATGCAAAGTGTATTTAACAGAGAGAGAAATAAATTCAAAAGGAGTTATGAGAGCTGGCAAGAAAATGGTCAAGGTGCATATCATCAGCATTTTCAGAGGAATGATTGGTACTGGAAGGCGGATACTTCATTCAGAGATAACAGTAGCAATTTTAGAGAGACTCCTAGGCCAGTTCAAGAGGTCCCTTATCGCATCATTACTCAGTCCTTGGCCTTGACAGGTGTGTTGTTTTCCATATAGAATCAGCTAAACTGTTGAGAAACAAGAAACATAGTAGAGTTACCTTGACCTCTCATATGATTCATGCTAGGTCATTACAATATGATGGAGTTTTAAGGTTCTCCTATGCTATTGATTCCATATTGAAAAATATCAATGGGTAACCAGGGAGACTTAGGTAGAGTTCTTGGCTAAGGTTATAAAAGGGAACAAACAAGAGTAGAAGGCGCTTTTAGCTCATGGGCTTGCAGCAGAATTATACAGGTGGTTCTTGTTATACAATACTACTATCTGTAAGTTTTGGGTGGTTCACTGCTACTACTCTGGGCATGGCTGGGACTGCTGAAATGGCTTTGAATGAACCAAAATTTTGCTTTCTGCAAGCTGGCAAAGATGAATGTGAATTAGTCAAGGCATCTATTCTTAGCTATGAAAAATGTATGTTATGACTGGATTGTTTGCCTTAACCTAGTTAGAATGCGCTTGCAGTTTCCCCGTCTAGAGTGCTGCTTGTGTTACTTATAAAAAGGTTCCTAATCATGAGTTTGGAGGAGACACTAGAGTTTTTGGGTTTCTCTTTGATGCCATACACCAACAAGTTTCTCGTGATCTGGAAATGATTGCTTGATTTATTGTATTTATATATGAATGTAGGTTGTTCCCATTTAACTATAAGACTTCAGGTTCTTAATTTCCATTTCAGTCAATTATTTTAATTGTTCTTGGCTGCTAATGGTTTAAAAGCGATAACTATAAAAGAGCATGATAAATAATCCATGTAGGAAGGAAAGTCACGCATGACCTTCATTTTTAATAGCTCCAAGATGTGCTAATCCTTTAATTTTGCCATATGCAGTTGTGAACATTAATTAAACTCGGCAAATTCTTCTTATTAATTTGAGATTCAAGCTATGCTTGATTGATGGTACATTCTGGACACCAAGACCGCTTGTTATGAATCTGATGTGATTTTGTCATTTTGATGCCGTTACAAGTTGAAGAAGTTGTGTATGATTCATATATCATCTTTACATTGTAATTTATTAGGTCTTATCAACTAATTTAGTAGAAGGATATGCCATGACTTGTTATCTACTTTTGCCATATAAAGGGGGTATTTTACATGTATCCCCTAGGAACTAATATCGTGTTATGAAGTCTTAACAATTGTGATACTGAATATATAATGTATTTATGAATTATGTTCTTTTTGTTTTGTCTGATAGAAACATTAATGGAATACCTGCTACCTAATGTGCATGTGTAAGTTCACCACTTTGCTTTTGTCTGACTCTTTTGCAGGCTGAGGCAGAACCTACACAGATGACGAGATAATGTACTTTCTAGTGTGTGGTAAGATATTCTTATCCATGAACATCG
>CM047874.1:17898650-17950940 GCA_026212405.1 Petrea volubilis
AACTCAAATCTAATTGTGAGGGACTCTATCATGCAATCAAATTCGCCAAGAATAATTCCTATCGGCTCGAGAATCTCCGTGGTAGGGAGTTTTCTTGGTCTTGGAACACCACGAATTTGAGGAAGTTCTATGTTTGAGGACAATAATGTAAGCAAGGGTGCTAACTCTACCCTCCTAACATTGTAATCTTCATACTTATATGAAATTCCACATATTTACTCCAACTATAAAGTTAGTTACAAAATTGATATATCTTGTTATTAAAGCTTCTCACTAAAGCATAATTTCTTTCTGATCAATTGATGGGCAACTTATATTTGAAAGTTTGCATTTCCTTTTGATCGACTTATGTGTTCTTTGATTTCTAAATTCCATGATAGACTTATGTATCATTAAAGAAAGTATGAGGAACAATGTATTAATCATAAAGTTTGACTAAAAATGCTATTTGAAAATCGATGACACACATGCAGAGTAATGGAAAGTCTCATTACACAATTTGATGTACAAAAGGATGATTAGTACAACTTTTCCCTATTTTAAGCCCTAGGCTCGGACAGATTTACTATTATATTCCAAAATAAAAGTTTCAAAAATAATCATAAAAGGTGCATGGAGAAAGTGCTTTTTGCAGCAAATCGACTAGTAGCTTCTCCTAATCACCTCTAGGTGCATTCTCCACCCACTCTCCATGAGCATCGCCATGCTTGACGGTGTGCTCCATTTCTACCAAAAAAGCCTCCTCGGTGTTCGTGCCATCAAGAGCCTGAGCAGTCCCTTGGTTGTCTCCTCCGGCTTCTTAGTTGAGAACAACAATTGCCACTCCCCCTCCAGGTGCTAGACTAGCCACGAGTTGAAGAGTGCCTTGGGCTTCCTTAAGGTGAGCCTTTAGTCGAGGAACGCCTTGTGTTGGTTCAATGTACTGCCTCAAGGGGCGCCTTGAGCTGCCCCAGCCTCTTGGACCTCTACTCGGCAGAATTGCTCCTCCACGATAGGAATTATCCACTCGAACTCATCCTACTCGAGACTGTTGGCACCACCATCCTCGACTATAGAATAGTCGTTGAGCAATTCGTCCTTCGCGACATCGAGAAGGTTCAGGTAGAATTCATCTTTGAACCCATTAGCGCTAATGGCCTGTTGAATGGCCTTATCGAAGCCATCGACCAGATCTCAGCAACCTTTTCGGGGGGCACGCATGCTAGAACACGGGTCCCTCAATGAAGTGGTGGACTGCCTCCTTCTCAAGCATGGAGTTGCTCTTGATGAGCACAAGTCTCTCTGTCTTCTCGGCAACGGAATCTAGTTTGAGCTTCTGGTTCTCGACCGTTAAGGCCTAGTTCTCCGCCTCGAGCTTCTTTACCGTCTCACTATGATTGGTTAGCTCCTTTAGAAGGTCTTTGACCCTTTCAGCATAGCCATCAAGATCCTTGGATTGATCCTTGATCTTGGTGTTCAATCGGTATACTTCCTCCAGGAGCTCAGTCACCGCCATCATATACTCAGCTAGGTCACGCTTGAGGTCCTTGACCTTGTTGCAATAATTCACTATCCACTTGAGTGCATGGAAAATCATTTGGTTTAGGCCCTGCAAAATTATTCAATTAGTACGAACACACAATTCGAGGAGGAAGTTATTTACTAACAATCCGTTACTAACTTACCCTATGCAGACGTGAGAGCAACGCTTGCTCGAATTGGTGGTCCGTCATGTGCACTAGATACTTGTGGTCGGCCATGAACTTAGAGTACATGGCTAACCTATGGATGATCTCCGGGTTATCCCCGATGAGAATGGAGGCCACCTCACTGTTCACATCCTTGAACCTGGGTTTGGTGGGCCGTTGGAACTTGAGGAGCTTAGCCTCAGATTCAAAAAGAGGCCAAATAGGGACTTTGGGGAATTGGGGGGGACCGTTGAGAAGGGCTAGTACCCCTTTCACTCAGTCCTTGAGCCCCGCTCGGCCTGGAGCTCTTTTGCTTATTCTTTGGCGGCTTCTCCACCGCCTTTCCCTTGCCCTTGCTTGCGATGGCAAACAACTCTTTCCTCTTTTGAGCCTGCTTAGGTCTTGGCTGATGAATCATCATGAGTGGCAAGACCACCCGAGTAACTGCTGTGCTTCGATCCACTTGGCCTCCCCTCCCCCTTAGTCGAGGAGATCTTTGGGGAGCAGCCCCATCTCCACCTCTAGTGGGGTCTGCTCACTCATAGGCGCTGGGGAGCCTGATGCTCCCGCGGCTTGGGCGTTCACTCCCTCACCCTCTTGATCAGTTTTTTTAACCGCAGATGCAGCTCGGGTTGGTAGCATGTGGTTCCTTTTCAAGGAACCTCCCATGCCCACCAGCATCACGGAGACTTGATTTGCCCTCAATTTATTGAGCAAGTTAGAATCTGTAAGAAGAGGCACAAGTGCCATTAGTTAACGAATTGAGGATACAAATAACAATTCTATTGTTCTAATCCTTTATTTATACCCAATGGGAGTAGGTTGTTGGAGTACTCAGTAGGTGATAGCCCTGCCTAAGCAAGGATCGGCTGAAGCATCAACTCTTTTGGTCGATCTCATCCTCCCCGCCAAGGACATGGTCTTGGCTCGGTTCCACTTGGTCTTTACGTTCCAATGCCTTTTGCTCCTCACATAAACCTACTTTTCCTGTAATTTTCTTATATTTTTGGCCGACACGAAGAAGAATCCTCGATTATCTTGAAGGTTCTCCCTTGTGGTCGATCTAGTCAATGTGCTCACTTGGAACAAAAAGTTAAAATTTCCCACCGATACCGGCTCCCCGTTACACCGCATATAGACAACAAACATGCAGATTAGGGCGTAGGAATTTGGGAGCAGTTGTGTTGGGTAGATATTGAGGGCGTTGAGGATATCTGCGACAACCACAGGGATGGGAAATCTTAACTCTCATAGAAGTTGGTAAAAATGAATGGTGATGCAACCTAAAGGTGCGCGATGCATCCTCTGTCCTTCCCTTGGTTGGACCACATAGTAGGGAGGCCCAATGAAAAAACTCGAGCACACGCGCTCGAATTCTATGTCTTTGAGGGAGGAGTGGATCTCCGAATAATGGAGCACAGTCCTCCCTGGGCCTAAAGTCCCCTACTCATCCGGCTCACTTCCTCATTCGTCTTCCACCTCCATATTGTCCCCATTTTCCTCTGCGGGCTCACCCTCGGGCTCATCCCATAATTGAAACCATGACTAGAACAGTCTGCCCGTCACGTTTAGGACCCCCTAATGAACACTGGAAGTGGACGCCTCCCTTATTCTATTTGCCAGTTAGGGTCTCCTCCGGCGGACTCAAGCTTAGATATACATTTTGGGAATTACTCGCTCCCTCATTCATTTTTTATCAAATCTTTAATAACAATAGAGAGAACAAGATGTAAAAGATGAAGGGTTTGAGGGATTACCTAGGCATTTGGGGATTCAAGAATTTCTGGGCAACTTAAAGCTTGAGTTGGGTTTTGCTTGATGCTCTGCTCGGACGCTCGACCAGGAATTTGCTATAGATAGTAGGCCCCGACTTCGAACTTTTGACCCCTATTTATAGGGATAGTAATAAGTAACCTAAAGAATGCCAAACGTCACATCCCTGCCCAATTTTTACAACTGTCAAATTCGATCCAACCTTTCCTCTCATCGAGTATTTTTTTTGATGTTCAAAATTCGGATTTCTCACTTGTCGGAATCCTCGATGTCCCGCCCGATCATCCAACTACCCTTGCATGTGTCGTTCCACTTGCACGTCCAATAGTGGGGGGACTAATGTTATGGGATATCTGACACGTGTGTTGGAGGTCCATGGACTCTTTCTTTCTAATCATTGAACTGCCGTTCTACGTCATCCTTGACGAGCAACCTAAGTTTCGACATCATCACTATTCAAATGAAGTTTTGAAAAAAAAAAAAAAAGATCTGTTGACAACATTGCCACATGATTAGTTGCAAAAGCATATTATAATCTAGTAGAAGCTTCTGCAACCCTAGGCACATATATTATCATCAATTATACATCTACTTAAATTTTTTAAAGAAAAGAAATAAAGACTATAGAAATATCAATATATTGAAAAAGCTTCAAAAGTTTGTAGGGCCCTAAAGGGTCTCCATCGATACATAACGTTCATACAACTGAAGGGTCTCAGGTATCAATTACACATTAATTTATTTGTGTTGGATAAGCAAAAATATAATATTATGTTTTGGGATTCCTAACTCTGATCACCTGTTTTTTGTTTATTTATTTATTATTTTTTAGATAATTAGTTGTTCGCCTGGTTTGGTAATCTATATTTGTTTCATGTTCTATATAGTAGTTTATCTAATGCTAAGTTAATTAAGCAATCATCCACAATATCTGACGGCTAATTTTGTATCGCTAATAGAGAAATGCATTCAGCAATTTATACATTGTATTCGACGGACTGGGTTAAAATTTAGAGTGTAGCCCAATTGAGTTTAAGTATTTAAAAGGGTTTTTTAATGAATAAAATTGCTTTTATTAATTTTTTTTGGGTTAAAAAAAAAATGCTTTTTAAATATGACGCATCAACTGCCACTGTCTATTGATTCCAATAAAATATTTGACCTTTCCTATTGGTTTCTTCAAACTTAATCTCAGGTGGGATATGTACTACTAGCTGATCCAACACGTGTACAAAATAAAATCGAGATATAATCAAATTCTTTATTAAATTTTAAGAGTCCTAAACTAATTTAATTTTTACATAATTACATATATTTAAAATTTAATATATTTGCTAAATAAATAGATATGCTAGCTAGCTAAAAGAATTCTAATTCAAAATAAGATAAAGTTATCTTGACAAAAAGAAAATGAAATAGAAAGTAAAAGAAAATGTTGAGCAGGGGGAGGGGAGAAAAAAATCAAAAGAGAGATTAGTAAAAAATGGCCGAGGCCTCTCTAGCTTAAATTAAAAAGATATCAACCGTAGCTAGTTAGGTATCAATATTAGGGTTAACAATACTTGTATTTTGTATCGTAAGATCCTCTTAAATTATAAAATATGACAAATCAACCATTTTTAATGATGAATGATATAATAATTCATCAGTTCTTAATATCTTTAATTCATTGGCTAATTTATTAAATTTGATAATTTAGAAGTATAAAGATGACATACTACAGAATTAAGTACTTAGTGCATGCAGAGAGTAATTAACTCTAATTGTAATATGCATGTACCAAGTGAAACAATGAACTGCATTTAATTACTCGAAAAATATATAAATAACCGTACGAATGATTATTAGGAGACCATACACACTAATCATAATTTCCATGGGCAGCAAATAAGTACTTTTTATGTTATAGTGATGTTAATTCAGAGTTAAATGTGCAAGTGTGTGTGTATATATATATATATATATATTGATACAATCAACTTGGAATATCCTATAGATATTAATTTGAAAGATATCTTCCTACACATGCACACATTCATTCAAGGGGATAGAGGAAGAGAACAAAAAAATTTGAATTTAGGATTTTATTGATATCAAATTCGAACCCCTACCATTCAATTTCAATTCCAGCAGCACATGTGCAAATATATTTGGCATTAGCACTTGATGTAAAATGAAGTTTAGTGCAGGCATGATTGCGACCAGTCACCAGCTGAATTTTGATGTAAACTTTGAATTTATTATGATTGTCGAAACACGAATATTACTTTAGCGGGAGCTAGGAGAATGGTCACGCCCAGGCGGAGACAATAACGAAGGGTTTGTTTCTTTCTGTGTATGTTTGTGCGTGGGTTTTTATACATAGTTTTTTAAAAAATCTTTTCTAATTAGCCCTCAACACAGAATATATTTATTTCCATTGAAAAACATAAATAAATAAAAATCTCAAACCTTTCCCCATAGATACTCTAAACTTTAGCCAGATATAAATAAATAAATTGGAATTAGAGGATGTTTGGCTACGTTTATTTAAAATATTTTATAAATTTCTACATTTTAGAAGATGTGTAAAGGAGGTTATAAGATGTTGGATGGGTTAATCTCTTTAGTGATTTTTTAAGTTTAAAGTTAGAATCAATTTAGTTCTCGAAGGTTAAATTGTAACATTTTGATCATTTGTTTTATAAATAAGTAACACTTTAGCTAGTTTGATGGATTATTAGTCAAGTTTTCTAAGAAAAATACTTACATGAAAGGCAATTTTCATCAGCCAACTTACTTTTTGAAACAACTTTAGAGAAAAAATTGATAAAAATGTCATTTAAATAAGTATTTTCCGGTGATATTTGGTCGAAAAATTCATCAAAAGAACCAAAGTGTTGTTTATTTATGATATAAAGGATTAAAACATGATGATTTAAACAAGGGATCAAAGTAATTTGAACATTAAACTTCAGTGAAGGACTGCAATGAAAATATAGTGAGAAAATAATGAAAATACTATAAGAAAGAAAATTCAACCTAGAGAGTAAGACACTTAGGATTTCTTATTTTGCTTCTTATGTATTTTGCGAACTTTCCTATATAATTATTTTTGATTATTAATAAAGGGGTGGGGTCCCCACAGAAAACCCTCCGGCAGGCACGAGTCGGTTTTCCCCAAACAAAAAAAAAAAAAAAAAAAAAAACCTAGAGAGTAAGACATAAAAGTATTTCATCTTTCTATGAATACAATTATTTTGAAAAAAATATACAAGTACTGCAAATAATTAAGTCTGCTAAACTTACTATGAATGAACCCTAAAATATTTACATTTTAAAAAACTTGTTAAATTAACTAATTATTAATTAATCAAATATATTTTTTTTCTTTAGCTTTCTAAAAAATGATCACTCAAGCTTTCCTCCAATGAAACAAAAGCTGAACCATGTGCAGTATATCTGTTGCCATAACCTCTTATTCTAATGCTAACTAAAGATTTTCTGGGATGAATTTTGTTGGTAATATTTCAATACATATATATATATATATATTAGTGATAAAATACAAAATTGATAATATCTAAATTTCCATCAATAATTATATTAAATAACAATATTTTCGATCTTATCAATAATTACATTTATTTATTGACAATTTTTTTTATTTGGTAGCAATATCATGACAACAATTAATGTTTCAAGACAACTAGTAACACCCGTACAATGACAATTTGGTGACAAAAGAAATTGTCATTATAATTCGGTGACAATATTCTATTATTACTAAATTGTCATTATAAGTGTGCCACTAATTATTATTAGTGACAACTTAGACCCTATATTGTCACTAATTGACGTTGTGCAAATTATTCTTGTAACAAGATAATTTCTAGTAACTAAATCCATATAATTAATAATAAGTCTGTCACTATCATTTGTTATATTGTTATTAATTTACTCATTTTCTTGTATGCTATGTTTGGATCACTACAACAAAATCCCTTTTTTCCTACATAGAAATGTGCCCTAATATGCACTTTTTGAGGCATTTATACTTTTTGGGGCAGATAAAATACATGTCGCATAGTTGCGTGTCGCAATAAATCATGAGACATTTATTAATTGTCTCTTAAACACTTATTTGTGTCCCATTAATATATTTTTGAGGCACACTAATAATATCTACCATTCCACGAAAATTCTATTATTTTTTTATTAAAATAAAGTTTCAATTGTAAAACTTAGGAATTGAACCCAGGAACATCCATACTACTTCCTCACAGGTGCATGTCCAAACTTAATTCATATTTTGCAATCGCTGGAAGTTGAACCCTTGCCTCTTGATTGTCAAACAAGTCTCTTGCCATTAGACTAAAACCATTTTGTTATCATGTTTTTTCTTTTTCTATAGTTAACATATCTGTTTGAAATTAACACTTTAATAATTTTTGAAATATCATTAAATTATTATTTACCTCTTAGTTGCATTAAATTTAAGGTTAAATTATCAAGTCATTTATTTTAATTTAGTGTAATTTATAACGTATCGTTGCATTCTGTTCTGATTAGAAGTAATAATAATAAGGTTTATATAAATGTTTTTCCAACTGTGTCTGTATATATATATATATATATGTGTGTATACACAAATATTATATATGTAGCATACAATAATTAAAATAATAATAAGGTTAATATAATTATATGTATATATACAACCATTATATATATAGCATACGTGAACATTATATAATATTTTTTAATTATTCTAAAATTTTCGGTGGAATTTTCTGCCAAAATTTTACCGACTTTGAAAAATTAAGATTTTTTATTCTTTTAATTTTTGGTAGAAAATTCTTCCGAAACTTTGTCGAAAATTTCAATTTTAAGTTTTTTAAATTTTAGTTGAAAAATTTTGCCGAAAATTAAAAAATTTATATTTTTTAATTTTTTAAAAATTTTTGGCCTATTTTTTGCCAAACTAATATTATATATATGGCACTTCTAAGTGCCTCAATAAACTTAATTATTAGGATTAATTGATAAGTATCCCAAAATAATATTTTCATGACAATTATGAAAATGTATCCCAAAAAAAAAATTACATATATGGCACTTTTAAGTGCCTTAATAAACTTAGTTAATAGGATTAATTGATAAGTGTCCCAAACTTATATTTTTACGACACTTATAAAAATGTATCCCAGAAATAAATACATATATGGTACTTTTAAGTGCCTTAATAAACTTAGTAATTATAATTAATTGATAAGTGTCCCAAAATAATATTTTTATGACACTTATAAAATGTATCTCAAAAAAAGTGTCATATAATGTATATTTTGTTGTAGTGGATTAAGAATTTTGTGAGGAAAAATAGAAGAAAAATAAAAAAAGAATAAAAAATGAAAGTAAAAAGTGCTATTATTGGAAGTAAATAAAATTTTTTTATTCCTTTTTTTTTTTACACCAAAATTCAAAAACCAAAAGGAGGGGTAGGGTTTAAACCTTGCAACTTTCAGTGAAGGACTGCAATGCATGTGTTAAGATTGTTAAGTTCATGATGGCCAAATATTACGCCAAATATTCATCTACGATGTAAGCATGATCTATCTATCCACGTTGGATTTGGTTCAGCCCAAAATTGAGTGACCCCACCAAAAGGTTTGATAGTTGGAGGACATGATTCGGCCCAAGGCCCAACAATTTTCCTTGATCTTGATCCAATCTTTCCATGGCCCGAATGAGAGCCAACAAGAGATTTGGGGAAAAACCTTTGACCTGTCTGAACTCGAGTTCTTAGGAAGACTTTGGAAGAGTAGTTGGATTTAGTGGTTTGTTTGGTTGGTGAAAAATGGGAGGAAATGGAGTAGAATGAAGGAAAATGAGAGAGTGAAAAAGTGAAAGGAATGAAAAATTTTAAAATCTAGAATGTGGCTAATCAAATTTTTTCCACCCTAATGCTACCCAAAATTCGACCCATTGGGCTAAGAAGTACTCAACGGCACAATAAATAAGAACTCACATAAGATAACCCACAAGATGGAGTGGATTCACTTTAGCCCAGGAATCACTCAAGCGAAGCCTAGTCGAAGGAGATCCACGATATAGGCCCAAACAACATTCCTCACTCAGAGATGGACTAAATCCAAACCTAGCGATCAAAAATCCAAAAAGATGGGACCCCATGCCCTTATCCATCAATTAACAAGCTTGTAACATTGGATCATGTTTATTTAGACGTTTCAACAATCCTACAAACATGGAGAGCAACCCATAACCAATTTTCTAATAATTTTCCATCCTCCTTGATCTGCAGGAACCACCGTGAGGATTCCTCAATCAGGATGTTGCTGAGCCTTCCCCATAAATAAGCTTTAACCTCCTATTTGTTAAACAAGTTCTAACTTATGCTTTTTAAGCACTTCAAATCACTCTCATCCTATGTTCATTACTCTCATCCCACTCCACTCATTTAAGCTCACCATGAGCACAAATGCTCACTTACATGCAGGATTTCCCTATTGATTTCTTGCCTTATTTTGCTTTGTATCGAAATTTCCTTTCCCTTTATTCTTTTGATGCACATACTTACTTCAATGGAGTCCTAACACCTTCAAGTCCCCCCCATTATTATCGATAGGTTTTTCCTTGCAAGTAGGATTCCCGTACGCACAATGTTTCCGTCTGCAAGGTTTCTGATCCCTGCAAAATTTGGTATCTATCACACCCAATATCGGATGGAAAATGGAAAAATTGCAACTACTATTCCATTTTCTTTTGATTACCAAACAAACATGTGGAAAGTTAAAATCCACTTATTTTCTTTCATTTCATTTTGTTTTTTCTTCGTTTTCTTCCCTCTACCAGACGCATTGTAATAGACACACAGATCGGACACAGTGTTCCAATCAAAGGAATACTAGGAGATATTTGATCAAAATTCAAATGCCTTTAGGTGTTCTGTCCAAAGTTGGAATTGCCAAATGAGATAGAATATTGTATATGATGTAAGCAGTTATAGACGAAAATTAGGATTCCATGGGGGTTTCCAGTGTATAAATACTAATTTCTAATAATCTCAACAAGAGGACGTGATCTATCTCTTAGAGGACAAACTATATCGCCCTTCTCATCAACATATTCTCACATTTCTATCTATTTTGGGAACAAATTTACACATTCATTGGTAAGTGTTAACTATCCCTCGACACCCCCTTAGCTAGGATCATCCTATACGAGTATGGGTCACTTAACGATCTTGCTGAGTACCTATTTTTCAATCGATACCCAACACAACAATCGTTTATCGTACGACAGAATTGAGATGGGAATAAAATGCCATTAGCTTACATAAAACTATAGGGTAACAAGTTATCCTAAGTATGACATTTCAAGTAGTGGTCTACCATTTATTAAACAAGCTACTCTTCTATACATGATAAAGTGCTATGAACTAACACACTGATTGCCTTAACCGAGTCCCTTCAACCCATTTTCTGAATTTGAGGCAATGAACAGAAAGAACTTGGCTGGTAAGTCCAAATGATTTATTGAGGCCAGGCATAAATATGTATAGAATTTTAGCAGAACATGACTCATAAAATATTAAAATATTAAAATATGATGTAGTGTGGAACATATATTTCAGTAACACAATATCAAGATTGAACAATACCGATAGTGAGTCGTGAACAATGTCTCCAACCTTATGACTACCCAAAACAATATCATAAAACTATTAGGCCTCCCCTTTGTGTCAAGGAACGACCTTGACAACGGTAAACGGTAAACAGTAGGTGTACCACGTGCCCGTGCAATACATTGAGCCAATCCCTACTACAATTAACCTCCAACTGTATATAGGAATCAGGTCCAGCGGTATGGTATTAAGTAAAAAGATTCTATCGATGGTCTGTTCTGCCCGATATTCCCAGCTCACATGTACCTGGTCCCAAACTTTCCAAAGGTGTTCCCAAAGGTATCAATAGATCATATCAAGACAAAATGACTCACAAACTTTCAATAAAATAATAGCTTGTTTCTAACACCAGGGATACATAAATATAATTAAAACATGATATCCCAAGGGTGTCAATAAATTATTTTTGAAACAAATATAACTAACAATATCATAAATGCAACACTTTTCAGGTATAACTTGACTTATAATTCAAAAAAAATACTTCGTCAACATGTACAAAGTAAGATATAATTCCAAAACATTCAAATAGCATAAATCTAACAGGGTAGGCCATACGAATAATATTTATAACATATAGTTCAATGTCCCAGCAAGAAAGGTAAAAGGCACTCACCTTAGGAGTTTATCAAGTTTATAGACTTGGTTTGACTAGATCGACTTGGTACCCTCCTTTTCAAGACTGTTTGAGGGAAATAGTGGGATTATAGAAGGCTAATAGGTAGGTAAACAAACTTAAATATGTGGCTAATCAGTGGCTATTTTATTTAGCCACGGATTTATTTCCTAAATCCGTGGCTAAAATCTGTGGCTAAAATTGTTTTTTCTAATAGTAGAAGACAATGGCCTCTTTTTTATAGAGTTTAGGGCAAGAAATAGGATTTTTATTTTATAAGGTCAATTTATAATAAATGCATAAGATAAGATAAGATATTTTTGTAGTTATGCAATTTGTTATGTTTATCAAGAATCTTATCAAGATCTTAGCATTTAAGAACATTTATTAGAAGAAAATGATATTTTTGGATAAGTATATATATATGTGTGATAAAACATGACCTATTATATAATATATTCATATATAAATATTCAAAAATTTGAGTTATATAAATCATAAATTCGATTGTTTATAATAAACATAATTATCATATCATATAATTCACATATAAAATAAGGATCATATAAAATATGCATATAAAATATGAAATCTAATTAATCGTGCACGTATATCATAAGAACTGATTTTTATATAATTGCTAGACTTATGCATAAAAATCGAGATGTCACAATCCCATATTCATTAAATAATAGGATGTGGTCTAATTTATAATAATTTGGGCAATCCTTACCTCATAAGCTAACTTTTGGGATTGAGTTAGGCCCAAACACCTAATATTTCTATAGTGCGTCTTAATTATCAACACTCATGATTAGTGCATCTTATATATTTCCACGATACTATCCTCTGAAAAATGGTTATTAGTGGTATGAGCAACGATCGCCCATTAACGAATCTCTTGACCCTCTATCGATTTGAGTAAGTTACATATACATATGGTATAAAAATCATACTTACAAAGTAGATAAGTTTCAAATTAAAGATTCATCTTTCCAAGTAACGGAATTGAAAATAAAACAGAACCGAACATATTCAATTGCATATCTATGCTCGTGAATATTCAAAATTCCTATTAACCAACTTGATCAAGGTCGTAACTATAACCCTATTAGGTAGGTTCAAAAATTACTATTATTTCCGTAGGAGGGCCATAACTATAACTCTGTTAAGTGGGTTCGGATACTATTATTATTACCCGTCGGAGGGCCTTAACTATAAGCCCACTCAATAGGTTCAGAGATTGCTACTCTACCCCGTAGCACGGTCAAAAATGTGGGAACTCTTTCCTACCGATGGTATTCGAGGTATTTAGAGCATATTCCTACATACACAAATATCAGACAATATAACAAATTTTGACTTTACATAGAGAATATTCATAAAATAGCTTGCCCAAATCCGCTTTTTCATATAAGAAAACATCTCGTTTAACAAAAGCATAAATTTCATAAAAAAAAAACACTCTTTTACACAAAAAAAGAGGGAGGAAACAACTTACTCCAATCAATACATATTCTTAAAACTCTAATGGTTCGTGGTTAAGTCTTACTCCTGATTAGTCAAATCTATAATAAGAAATAAAACAGAAATAAGATAATGCTCCTCAATTTATGAAATCTTATATAAAATTAGAAAATTGATGATACCGATTCACCCTGTTTCAATTTATTATCCTAGGGTATCATACTTAAACATATCTATGCCTAACCACTCAAATAATGATTTGTAATTATTCTCATCAACATAAATAACCCCTAATTAAAATAATTTAGAGTGAATTAATTACTCTAACACCACGTATAATACGATTATGGCCCAAGTTCAGAATAATACTCTTAAAATATATAACATAAATTGGGGTAACTGATCGCCCGATAACTAGTTGCTAATTTTATTTTACCATGGAAGCCACCTATAAACTTAACGAGGAATAAGTAAAATCATAACTTATATTGTGGGTCAATTATTGTACCAAGACATATAACCCCACCATAAGGTGATAAGATGTCAGATTCTTCTATTTTGCTATGATGCTTATGATGCTTTTAGGTCATGATTCTTTTTCTCCACCCTTTTTCTTGATTGATTTCCTTATTGTAAAATTAGGATATGATACAGAGAGTAAATTCAAAGGCTTACCAATTAATGTGATCCTTGAATGATGGTGTTGGTAATTAATCTTCAAATCAACACTACTGTAATTCTCGGGTATGAATATGACTTAGGAGTTATTAAGAAAAAGGAAATGAAAAAATAAAAAGGAAGGAGAAGAAGAGAAGGGCATATATATATGTATATATATATATATATATATATATATATAATAACAATACCGCCGTTGTATAATATGATTGTATTTTTTATTTTGTTGTTTACCTACACAAGTGATCTCTACATGCAGTGGACTCTGGGCACTTATACTCTATCTATCTATTAACACGAATGAGTTTAGATCGGGCGTAAGAGCAAAATTGTGGTAGTGGGGGAGTCAAACACACATTAGGATTATTATGTGAAAATCCATATTTTAATTAAAGTTTTCCAGCAAGGAGGACCATGCGTTGCACAGTATGTCGACTCACTTGGCAGACGAGTTGTACACTTGAGAAGACTTTATGTATCTAAATTTTTCACATCCTAGTGTTCAACCCTGATTGCATTTTCTAATCCAGTCGACTAGAACTTATTTGAACTCTAAACATGCATTAGTGGTACATATTCAAGAAATAAATTGCATATTTTTGCATATAGATATGCATGTAGTCTAATATTCTCATTAATTAAATTGAAAAAATTACACGAAGAATTCTTAAAATAGACCATTAAACATAGAAAAATTATGAACAAAGTGAAATGATTTACCTTTTTATAATACAAAATATTGATCATGAACGATTTTTATTCTAGAAAAAAAAAGGATTAAATCTTTAGGAAAGATTAATGGAAATGGGGCTTCATGTCCATTTTTAAATATTTGGAGGGGTGCTTGCTCGTATAAAAAAGTTTAGGGAAGATTAATACTTTTTCACAAATAGATATAAATGGATATCTAATAAAATATAACAATTGAAACAAAAAACTTGAAGTACAAGGGAATAAAGAGATGCAGTTGAGAGTTTAAGTGGATAAAATGAGATTTGAGTCAAAGTACAAGTGGGGTAGACTGAAATTTGCTCTAATTTAATTTATAATCATAGTTACCATGATACTATTGTGGCATAATACATTATACGAGACAATGATCTTCCGAATCACCATAATATAGTTGGTTATACATGAATTTGTTTAGATTCTAAAAAAATTGAAAATTTAAACATAAATAATACAAGAATGAATAACCAACTAGAGAATTTCGTCCACATTTTCCCTAATTATTCTGATTAATATCTACTGATGAACTTTGATTCTACACGGTCTTTAGTTATATTCCCTTGTCGGAAAACATGATAAAGTCCGAGTTCAAATTTCCTAGTTTGATCCAAATTCAATCACTCGGCCCCATTTAATATTTAGAGTTCATACAATTCGATGGTATCAATACCTCACGAAGTATAGATCACACCACTACATCATATATCAAACTTAAATTATTTAAAAACCAAACCATTCAATCATTCAAATACATATTAAAACAAAACACTTATTTTATAAATAATTTTTCTTTATGTAATACAACTTGACGATAGGCAAATAAATTATTAGATGCAACTAATTTAGAGATATCGAAACTATTTGGCCCTTGGTGAGCACGAGCAAACAGTATGTGGGTAGTTGGGATCTATCCATCATTTAACCTTTTTTTAGTAATTATTATTACTTATATTTTAACATTTGAATGATTTTATTTTAATAAATAATTATATGCATAAATATGTTTTCTTATTATTGACAGTAATTTGTTTAACATGATAATAATATAGAAAATCAACCTTTACCTAATTAAGTAGTTGAATCACAGTTTAATTATACACAGTTAATTTTTATTTATTTTTGTATTGTCCATTGTCTAAATATCATTCTTCATATCATCACAATCACATTAATTTGTCGCATGATTATAATTTGTAACGATATAGTTCGTTAACTAATAATTACTTCAATTTATCCAAAAAAAAAACAACAATAACTACGTCATGTCTTCAAAAGAATAAATCACTTAGCAAAAAATAGTTTAATTTTATGTGCAAATTTGTTACTAATAATTAAAAATATATTTATTTTTTTCTTAAATAGAGGCATTGTTAAGGTGAACTATGAAATCAAAGCATCAATATATGATAGAATGATATTAACAAAAAACCACGTGTAAAATCTATTTTTTTGGGAAAATCGTAAGAGAACTGGTAGTAGTAATTTTAATTTTTTTTTGTATTTTAAATAATTAAAAAAAGATTGTATAACAGATGCTTAATTTATTTAAGTGAGTAATGAAATATTTAATAATGATAACTATAAATTTATACTAATATAAAAGACCATCTTTCAATTTTCGATTTAGAAAGTAAAAATTATTAACATAAAAATTTGTACTCAATTTATTTACAAATTTCATTATAATTTAATCTAGATATGTACCTATTTTCATTATCTAGCCGCTCTTCATGTGTTAGACAATATCTCTAACAAATAATGAGGGGGGAGAGAGAGAGAGAGAGAGAGAACGAAGAAAACAAATTGATTAACATTTATTAACTTTCCTACTTATTGGGATTCTCCTCACAATAACTCCTTAAATTGAGGAGGTTTAAAAAAGATAAATACCATATTTTTGATAATTCAAGGTAAATAATTTTAAATTACAAAGTAGGTCTTTAGTTATATTCCCTTATCAAAAAACATGATAAAGTCCGAGTTCAAATTTCCTAGTTTGATCCAAATTCAATCACTCGGCCGCATTTAATATTTAGAGTTCATACGATTCAATGGTATCAATACCTCACAAACTATAAATCATACCACTACATCATATATCAAGCTTAAATTATTTAAAAACCAAACCATTCAATCATTCAAGTACATATTAAAAAAAACACTTATTTTATAAATAAATTTTCTTTATGTAATACAATTTGACGATACGCAAATAAATTATTAGATGCAACTAATTTAGGGATATCGAAACTATATGGCCCTTGGTGAGCACGAGCAAACAGGATGTGGGTAGTTGGGATCTTTGGTACTGTTGGTGATTAAATTTCGTCTAATTAAAAATTAACAAGTGTAAATTAAAATATTAAATATTAATCAAGTTTTCTACTTTATATTTTGGAATTTCTTAAATTTAATTTTGATATTAAATATTTAATTTTAATTAATATTTTAATATTTATTTTACCGAAGAATAAGAGGTAGCCAAGTACAATATGAGGTATTTCGGCCAATAAAATCAAGTCTTGCAGTCCGAAAGTCCAAAACCAATCAAATAATGACAAGTGGCGCATTTGGTGGCATGGAGCAATCAAATAATGACAAGTCAATGATATTTTTCTATTTAAAAATAATTTATATTAAAGAGATAAATATCGAAGAAGTTGCTAGCAATCTGAAGACCCTGCATAAACACCTATAAATAGGGGTTATTTGGAGCTCAAAAGGATCATCAAGAAGTTTTCAAGAGCAAGAGAAGCCAAGAAGATCCTGAAGTTCTCTCAAGGCAAGTTCAAGAAGATTCGTGAAGATCAAAAGTGAAATTCCAGGCGTTCTTCGTGAAAGTCATCAAATCAAGACGTTCAATCCGCGATCAAAGTGTTAGCCCTGCGTTTTGACGTTTCTCCTAAATCAAATCCACGGTGATTGAAGCGACGTTCAAGGCATTTAGAAATTTTCCAAGTAAGGCGTCTGATCTACAATCAAGATATCAAACCAGCAAATCGGCATTTTTTTCTTCAAGTCAAAGTCAAGTTAAATCCACGGTGTTCAAAGCGTACTTCACGGTGTTCATAGAAGTTTTCAGCATTTGATTCGTGATCAAGCTACTCTGCCCATGAATCACTTTATTAGGGTGACAAATCAAATTCGAATAAAAGAATTAGGGGATTAATCTTTTAGGGATTATTTTCCACTAATTTATATTGTTTTTAAACATTTGTTACATATATTTCTTGACTTGTAATTTGTATTTACAAAATATGAAATTTTGTGTGAACAAATTTCTGGCACGCTCGGTAGGATGCGAACCTACCCCTCATCTCTTTTCTCCTAACATCACTCTTTCAGAAAGTTCGATGGCCCCCAAGAAGAATAATGTTGGTTTCACCAAAAGAGACGATATTGACAAGCCTGCCGAGAACGCTGTCAATCAATCCTCAACCAAGGCTAAGGTCTCCGAGTCTGATTCCTTCCATAGTTCCAACCCTCCGAGCCCAACGACGTCTGTTGGCAAAGCACTCCACTTCGCCGAGACAACCGCTATGGACGAGCACTTGGCTCCGATGGCTCAGGCTATAGCAAACGTGTAAAGGATGATTGAGGATAATGACTTTCAAATCGCTCAACTTGTGGACAAGTTGGAGCGTTCAAATGTTGGGGAGCCTAGTTACGGGTATCAGAATCCTCAAGTTCAAGCCGCAAATGAAGGGCAAACTTAAGAAACACATCAAAAATACGAGCACATGCCAAGGCTTGAGCAATCAACCACCTCTGTCGCCGCACTGTCGGTGCAAAAATTGCAAGATATGATTGCCAACACCATAAAAGCTTAGTATAGTGCCCCAGTACAACATTATCCGATGTACTTAAAGACCTGCACCAGACGCATCAACTCACTGAGGATGCCAATAGGCTACCAACCTCCAAAGTATTAGCAGTTCGATAGTTCTTTGAATCAAATGGAAATCGATTCTTTTTTAGATATCAGGAAAGGGCAACCCGAAGCAACACATCACGAATTTTGTGGAAACATGTAACAGTGCGGGAACCTATGGTGACCACTTGGTGAAGCAGTTTGTTCGTTCGTTGAAGGCAAATGCTTTTGATTGGTACGTTGATTTGGAGCCTGAATCCGTTAACAGCTGGGACCAAATGGAGAGGGAATTCCTGAATCGCTTCTACAGCACACGCCGCACTGTAAGCATGATCGAGCTCACCGATACAAGACAATGGAAGGATGAGCCGGTGGTGGACTATATCAACCAGAGGCGTGCATTGAGCCTAAATTGCAAGGATAAGCTCTCGAAAATTTTTGCAGTGGAGATGTGTATCCAAGGGATGCACTGGGGGCTTCTCTACATTCTCCAGGGAATCAAGCCTCGTAACTTCGAAGAGTTGGCCACTCGCGCCTATGACATGGAGCTTAGCATCACCAATCATAGAGCCAACTTTCCTACTAGAGATCAAAAGAAAGAAAGAAAGGATGTAAAGAAAACTGAGAAACATTTTAAGGCCTCTACCAAGGAGTCAATGGCTGTCAGGGCAACTCTGGTCAAAAATCCCGGGCAATGATAAAAAGAATGGACCGAAGTTCGGAAATCAACACGTTCCAAATGAAAGGCGTCGACCCTCTCTAGAAGAAAGGCAAGAGAAAGAATACCCGTTCCCGAACTCTGACATCTCCCACATTTTTGATGAACTACTGGCGAGAAAACTGATTCAACTACCAGAGCCAAAATGACCAGAAGAGAGTGGAAGGGTGAATGACCTAAAATACTCTAAGTACCATCGGGTCATCAGTCACCCGATAGAGAAATATTTCATAATAAAAGACAAAATCATGGCACTAGTAAGGGACGAAAAGATAATCCTTGATAATGAGGATGTTGCGGATGCAAATACTGCGAGCGTAACAATAGCTGCCAACATTGGGAATGCACCCCAACACAAGCATGATATTAGTCTACCGTCAAGGCTCTTGGGGGCATTGACAATGTTCCAATTTGGAAGTTTAGATTCAAACTTCATCAAAAATATGTTCATCAGGGAAACAAAGGTTGAAAAAGATGCAGATTCAACCTCTGAAACTGAAAGCGAGGGCGAGTGGATCCATGTGACGTGCCGTTGAAGGTAAAAGCAATATATGGATCAATTTCATCCCGTGCCTGCGAAGAAACTGAACGAAGCTAAGAATAAAAGTGCACGACCCAGGAAAAACTCAAAAGTTTCAAGAACTAATGGGAAGAAAACACCAAGAAGCTGGAGACGTCGTCCTATCACTTTGGATGACTTTTTCCTTGAGAGAATCTTAAGGCCAGAAAACAAGACAACATCCAATAAAGAAAGGGAAGAAAGTGTTGCTTCTTGCTACGCCACCAATGTTGTTGTTGCCTTTACAGATGATGACTTGTTGTTGGGATCAAAGCCCCATAATCGACCACTTTTCACCTTGGGCTTTATGCAGGAGCAAAGAGTCAACCGCATACTGTTTGATGGAGGTTCTGCTGTGAATATCATGCCAAGATCCACCATGAGGGACCTAGGAATTTCAGTAGAAGAACTGGCTTGAAGCCATTTGAAAATCCAAGGATTCAACCAAGGGGGCCAGCGAGCCATCAGCATGATTCACCTGGACCTTACAATAGGAGAGTTAAAGGCGAGCACACTATTTCATGTCCTTGATGTGAAAACCTCCTACCGTCTGCTTTGAGGGCGGCCATGGCTTCATGAAAATGGCATTGTGCCATCCACTCTTCATCAATGCTTCAAGTACGTGAGAAATAGAGAAATCTTGAAGGTAGATGCAGACATAAAGCCATTTACAGATGCTGAGTCGCACTTCGCTGATGCAAAACTGTACATGGAACTTGATTCAGTAGATGAGGCGATGCCCGTAAAGATCCTGATTGGTCATCCTACTGAATAAAGGAATCAAGTCACGGGGAAGGAAAACTTGCACCATGCCCTCAAATAATTGATAAAGGAAAAGAAATCGTAAATGGGCCTATAGACTGCCAAATTTTGAAGTCTAAACTGACTTTTCCTGTTACTGGATTAAACCCGACACCGCCTTCTTCTTCTATAGGAAGTTCGTGAGGAAATCTCCAGGGGGCATTTAATCCTAAAGCTTATGTATTGTTGCGGAAGTCTGGTTATGATTTTTCAAACCCATCCAGGTTAGGAAGCTCGAAGCTTGAGTTGACTGACAAGTGGATCCATGGACTCAACAAGGCACAACATAAGATCAAAAAACAAGGGTTTCGTGTTGGTCAACCAAGAACCGGCTTGGGATATATGCCAGAAGAACCAGTAAGGATACGAGTTTCCAAGAAAGATAAGTATGCCAATGTCCAACACATTGCGGCAACAAAAGATGAAAGCAGGAAAGGAAAGAGAAAAGACTTGGTTCAAAATGTCAACGCATCTCAGCATTTGATCGTCTAGGCACTCCAAATACTCGTACTTCTGTGTTCAAAAGACTTGGTTCTGCCCAACAAAAATCGTCGATACATGACGTGATTGGCAACAGTCGTCCTTCGATTTTGATCGACTTGGAAATGGCAGTCCACAGCATCAAGTGGAGCAAAGCCAAGAGGATGCTGAGCACATACCCGAGACAGAAAAAGAAGATCAAATCATTCATTTGTCTCAAACACACGGAAGTAATTCCTCATTATTGCTCATTTCTATGAATGGGATAGTGAATGTAAAGCAACGTACCATTGGTTATTCTCGTCTGTCAAATAGAGATACTCAAGGTAGTAATGAAGTAGAGGTCATCGTCAACTCTTGTTATGTGAGTGTTGTGGTTGAGCCAAAGGTAAAGTCTTCCGTCAAGCTATAAGGGAGCTGAAGAAGTTGGTCAGTGATGGTTTCGTGCAGACAACAAGTAGCTTGGGTTGGAAACTAGAACTGTGCCCAGTTATAAACACAAATGAAACATTGAGATGATCGTTGCATACAAGATGTCCAAAATCTCCAACGACTATGACCTAAGTGCACAATCTGACGATGACAATATGACCGAAGGAGTGCAAACATGCAACCACATCTCAATTGATGAGGATTCGGCTTTTGAGGCTTCCGAAGATAACATCCAAGAAGCCCCTCCGCAGCTTGAAGATGGTGGACAAGCAACTGTGGATGAGTTGGAAGAAGTGAATCTAGGGACGATAGAAGAGCCACAACCTATATTCGTCAGCGCACTTCTAAGTTCCGAGGAAAAGGTATGTTGCTCCTATAAAGTAAGTGGTATGGAGAGCGTATTTTAGGTATGTTGTTTATGTGGCATTGAGGTGGACACATTAGTTTTATCCTTGTTCGCCATATAAATTTATTTCCATATTAATTTTCATGAGTTGCACCTCTCTCCATAAAAATCATTAATATATCTTTATTTTTTTAAAATTCTTATTTTCATTATATCATTTATTTTTTTTATATTTGTAAAAGGTATTTAAAATACCCATGTCTCTAAAAATATATTTCTAATACTTTTGCTTCGTTAAATTATATATATCATATCATTATGGAACAATATTTCTTTTCGTTATTTTTGTGTATCAAAATTTTATATTCGTCATATCATTAGACTTAAGAAAATATATTGAGGATGAACTTATAAGTTTAAAGAATAAAATATAAAAATTTAATAAGCTCTCTCATAAAAATAAAAGTCACCCCAAATTAATTTAATGTACAATTTTTTTCCCTAATACATCTTAATTTAGCAAGTCATTTTAGTTCGATAAGTAATTAATTGTCAAGATTGAATGTATTATATGCGTTTTGTACAATTCTTCATTTTAAGAAAGTCAAGTCTTATTATTTGGATTTCCATATCTGACTTTCTAATCTAATATATACAAATAATGAAGTCCGCCTTATATGTCCATCTCTTGCTTATGTGGACAATGAGTTGGACAAGTTGTGCTTTCACTACTTTGCCATGTAAGACGTTTTCCGTATTTATATTTTAAATGTTTAATTCACATTAAAATCTTTCTAGAATTAAAATTGTCTAATTCAATTACATTCAAGCATATTCATGTTTAACACCTTAAATTACTCTTTATGACTTAATTATTTTTTAAACGTAATGTATAATTATATTTACTAATTAGTTTTTCTATGATCAACTCTTTATCAATAAGTGCAAATTTTTAGATTTTGTCTATATATATATGGGGGTTCGATACCATCCCCTTGGATGGCCACCCAATTGTGTTTAATTTCGTAAATCATTAATATTCTTATTTGCCTATAATTAATAAAAGCTTTACATTAATTATTAATTCTTAATTTGTCAATTATTTTCCACTTTTGATTACTTATATCTTGATTAGCCTAAAATCATTCTCACTATAACGATCTACATTTTCCAACCACATGCATGTATCAACTTTTCCTATTTTAATATTCATTTGTAAGATCATATTTTTGAGTATATTTTGAAGCGATTCTTTTGTCATTGCTTTCCTTTTTCTATTTACTTTCTTGGGTTTGTCTATTATTAGGTAGGTTGGAAAAAGTTTAACATTAGGTACTCTTATTTTATTAGAGTACCTGTTACCTGTTCTACAGGTTATATTTACTTGTAACCCACAATGCAGTTTGCCTTGATTTGCTACTTGTTGTTTACCTACAAACTTAAATTTTAATTTAAAAAAACTAAATCCATCCAATATATCCATCATTTAACCTTTTTTTATTAATTATTATTACCTATATTTTAACATTTGAATGATCAACAAGCATAATAATATGTAATAGCATTTTAACATGCAAATTTTAATAACAAATATTATAATATATATTAATTTCAGCAAATTTCTTATTGTAATGTGTTATTAATTTTTATGAATTAATATTTTTTATTAAATATATCAACAAAAGTTTGATTGCTTCTTTAAATTTTAAATTGATGCTTAAACTGATATATCATATCACTATCCATCATTATATAACTTATATCAATTTGATAAAATTATAATTAAAACTCCATAACTCTCATAAATCAATAATTTGTTTAATTTTTGACTTATATTACTAATCACACATAGAAAATATATGTATTAATTCTATGTTGTTTTTTTGATCCATGTCAAAAAAACTTTTTGAAATATTTATCACTATATGATTAATGATAACATTTTTAGGGAAAATAACCTATGGGACTTTTTATTTTAATAAATAATTATGTGCATAAATATGTTTTCTTATTATTGACAGTAATTTGTTTAATATGATAATAATATAGAAAATCAACCTTTACCGAATTAAGTAGTTGAATCACAGTTTAATTATACACAGTTAATTTTTATTTTTTTTTTGTATTGTGCATTGTGTAAATATCATTCTTCATATCATCACAATCACATTAATTTGTCGCATGATTATAATTTGTAACGATATAGTTCGTTAACTAATAATTACTTCAATTTATCCAAAAAAAAAAAACAACAATAACTACGTCATGTCCTCAAAAAAATAAATCACTTAGCAAAAAATAGTTTAATTTTATGTGCAAATTTGTTACTAATAATTAAAAATATATTTATTTTTTTTCTTAAATAGGGGGATTGTTATGGTGAACTATGAAATCAAGCATCAATATATGATAGAATGATATTAACAAAAAACCACGAGTAAAATCTATTATTTTGGAAAATCCTAAGAGAACTGGTAGTAATATTTTTAAATTTTTTTGTATTTTAAATAATTAAAAAAAGATTGTATAACAAATGCTTAATTTATTTAAGTGAGTAAAGAAATATTTAATAATGATAACTATAAATTTATACTAATATAAAAGACCATGTTTCAATTTTTGATTTAGAATGTAAAAATTATTAACATAAAAATTTTGTACTCAATTTATTTACAAATTTCATTATAATTTAATCTCCATATGTACCTATTTTCATTATCTAGCTACTCTTCATGTGTTAGACAAGATCTCTAATAAATAATGGGGGGGGGGGGGGCGAGAGAGAGAGAGAACGACGAAAGCAAATTGATTAGCATTAATTAACTTTCCTACTTATTAGGATTCTCCCCTCATTAACTCCTTAAATTGAGGTGGTTTAAAAAAGATACTATGGTCAGGGTAAATAATTTTATATTACAAAGCAGGTAACAAGTTAAAATAAAATATATAAACTTGTTAAAATTAAATTTAAGTACACGTAACAATTAATTAAGGCCATACCTAATGTTAGGTAGTACAAAGCTATCTTTTATTAGAAACCCTCTATTTTCTTTATTTCTTTATTTCTTTTTGTTTTTTGTTTGTCTAATTTTTTACTTAGATTTTTTTTTTCCCTAACAGATTTGATTATTTTTTTGGATTCTAACAACGACATTTACAAAATATGAAATTTTGTGTGAACAAATTTCTGGCACGCTCGGTAGGATGCGAACCTACCCCTCATCTCTTTTCTCCTAACATCACTCTTTCAGAAAGTTCGATGGCCCCCAAGAAGAATAATGTTGGTTTCACCAAAAGAGACGATATTGACAAGCCTGCCGAGAACGCTGTCAATCAATCCTCAACCAAGGCTAAGGTCTCCGAGTCTGATTCCTTCCATAGTTCCAACCCTCCGAGCCCAACGACGTCTGTTGGCAAAGCACTCCACTTCGCCGAGACAACCGCTATGGACGAGCACTTGGCTCCGATGGCTCAGGCTATAGCAAACGTGTAAAGGATGATTGAGGATAATGACTTTCAAATCGCTCAACTTGTGGACAAGTTGGAGCGTTCAAATGTTGGGGAGCCTAGTTACGGGTATCAGAATCCTCAAGTTCAAGCAGCAAATGAAGGGCAAACTTAAGAAACACATCAAAAATACGAGCACATGCCAAGGCTTGAGCAATCAACCACCTCTGTCGCCGCACTGTCGGTGCAAAAATTGCAAGATATGATTGCCAACACCATAAAAGCTTAGTATAGTGCCCCAGTACAACATTATCCGATGTACTTAAAGACCTGCACCAGACGCATCAACTCACTGAGGATGCCAATAGGCTACCAACCTCCAAAGTATTAGCAGTTCGATAGTTCTTTGAATCAAATGGAAATCGATTCTTTTTTAGATATCAGGAAAGGGCAACCCGAAGCAACACATCACGAATTTTGTGGAAACATGTAACAGTGCGGGAACCTATGGTGACCACTTGGTGAAGCAGTTTGTTCGTTCGTTGAAGGCAAATGCTTTTGATTGGTACGTTGATTTGGAGCCTGAATCCGTTAACAGCTGGGACCAAATGGAGAGGGAATTCCTGAATCGCTTCTACAGCACACGCCGCACTGTAAGCATGATCGAGCTCACCGATACAAGACAATGGAAGGATGAGCCGGTGGTGGACTATATCAACCAGAGGCGTGCATTGAGCCTAAATTGCAAGGATAAGCTCTCGAAAATTTTTGCAGTGGAGATGTGTATCCAAGGGATGCACTGGGGGCTTCTCTACATTCTCCAGGGAATCAAGCCTCGTAACTTCGAAGAGTTGGCCACTCGCGCCTATGACATGGAGCTTAGCATCACCAATCATAGAGCCAACTTTCCTACTAGAGATCAAAAGAAAGAAAGAAAGGATGTAAAGAAAACTGAGAAACATTTTAAGGCCTCTACCAAGGAGTCAATGGCTGTCAGGGCAACTCTGGTCAAAAATCCCGGGCAATGATAAAAAGAATGGACCGAAGTTCGGAAATCAACACGTTCCAAATGAAAGGCGTCGACCCTCTCTAGAAGAAAGGCAAGAGAAAGAATACCCGTTCCCGAACTCTGACATCTCCCACATTTTTGATGAACTACTGGCGAGAAAACTGATTCAACTACCAGAGCCAAAATGACCAGAAGAGAGTGGAAGGGTGAATGACCTAAAATACTCTAAGTACCATCGGGTCATCAGTCACCCGATAGAGAAATATTTCATAATAAAAGACAAAATCATGGCACTAGTAAGGGACGAAAAGATAATCCTTGATAATGAGGATGTTGCGGATGCAAATACTGCGAGCGTAACAATAGCTGCCAACATTGGGAATGCACCCCAACACAAGCATGATATTAGTCTACCGTCAAGGCTCTTGGGGGCATTGACAATGTTCCAATTTGGAAGTTTAGATTCAAACTTCATCAAAAATATGTTCATCAGGGAAACAAAGGTTGAAAAAGATGCAGATTCAACCTCTGAAACTGAAAGCGAGGGCGAGTGGATCCATGTGACGTGCCGTTGAAGGTAAAAGCAATATATGGATCAATTTCATCCCGTGCCTGCGAAGAAACTGAACGAAGCTAAGAATAAAAGTGCACGACCCAGGAAAAACTCAAAAGTTTCAAGAACTAATGGGAAGAAAACACCAAGAAGCTGGAGACGTCGTCCTATCACTTTGGATGACTTTTTCCTTGAGAGAATCTTAAGGCCAGAAAACAAGACAACATCCAATAAAGAAAGGGAAGAAAGTGTTGCTTCTTGCTACGCCACCAATGTTGTTGTTGCCTTTACAGATGATGACTTGTTGTTGGGATCAAAGCCCCATAATCGACCACTTTTCACCTTGGGCTTTATGCAGGAGCAAAGAGTCAACCGCATACTGTTTGATGGAGGTTCTGCTGTGAATATCATGCCAAGATCCACCATGAGGGACCTAGGAATTTCAGTAGAAGAACTGGCTTGAAGCCATTTGAAAATCCAAGGATTCAACCAAGGGGGCCAGCGAGCCATCAGCATGATTCACCTGGACCTTACAATAGGAGAGTTAAAGGCGAGCACACTATTTCATGTCCTTGATGTGAAAACCTCCTACCGTCTGCTTTGAGGGCGGCCATGGCTTCATGAAAATGGCATTGTGCCATCCACTCTTCATCAATGCTTCAAGTACGTGAGAAATAGAGAAATCTTGAAGGTAGATGCAGACATAAAGCCATTTACAGATGCTGAGTCGCACTTCGCTGATGCAAAACTGTACATGGAACTTGATTCAGTAGATGAGGCGATGCCCGTAAAGATCCTGATTGGTCATCCTACTGAATAAAGGAATCAAGTCACGGGGAAGGAAAACTTGCACCATGCCCTCAAATAATTGATAAAGGAAAAGAAATCGTAAATGGGCCTATAGACTGCCAAATTTTGAAGTCTAAACTGACTTTTCCTGTTACTGGATTAAACCCGACACCGCCTTCTTCTTCTATAGGAAGTTCGTGAGGAAATCTCCAGGGGGCATTTAATCCTAAAGCTTATGTATTGTTGCGGAAGTCTGGTTATGATTTTTCAAACCCATCCAGGTTAGGAAGCTCGAAGCTTGAGTTGACTGACAAGTGGATCCATGGACTCAACAAGGCACAACATAAGATCAAAAAACAAGGGTTTCGTGTTGGTCAACCAAGAACCGGCTTGGGATATATGCCAGAAGAACCAGTAAGGATACGAGTTTCCAAGAAAGATAAGTATGCCAATGTCCAACACATTGCGGCAACAAAAGATGAAAGCAGGAAAGGAAAGAGAAAAGACTTGGTTCAAAATGTCAACGCATCTCAGCATTTGATCGTCTAGGCACTCCAAATACTCGTACTTCTGTGTTCAAAAGACTTGGTTCTGCCCAACAAAAATCGTCGATACATGACGTGATTGGCAACAGTCGTCCTTCGATTTTTGATCGACTTGGAAATGGCAGTCCACAGCATCAAGTGGAGCAAAGCCAAGAGGATGCTGAGCACATACCCGAGACAGAAAAAGAAGATCAAATCATTCATTTGTCTCAAACACACGGAAGTAATTCCTCATTATTGCTCATTTCTATGAATGGGATAGTGAATGTAAAGCAACGTACCATTGGTTATTCTCGTCTGTCAAATAGAGATACTCAAGGTAGTAATGAAGTAGAGGTCATCGTCAACTCTTGTTATGTGAGTGTTGTGGTTGAGCCAAAGGTAAAGTCTTCCGTCAAGCTATAAGGGAGCTGAAGAAGTTGGTCAGTGATGGTTTCGTGCAGACAACAAGTAGCTTGGGTTGGAAACTAGAACTGTGCCCAGTTATAAACACAAATGAAACATTGAGATGATCGTTGCATACAAGATGTCCAAATCTCCAACGACTATGACCTAAGTGCACAATCTGACGATGACAATATGACCGAAGGAGTGCAAACATGCAACCACATCTCAATTGATGAGGATTCGGCTTTTGAGGCTTCCGAAGATAACATCCAAGAAGCCCCTCCGCAGCTTGAAGATGGTGGACAAGCAACTGTGGATGAGTTGGAAGAAGTGAATCTAGGGACGATAGAAGAGCCACAACCTATATTCGTCAGCGCACTTCTAAGTTCCGAGGAAAAGGTATGTTGCTCCTATAAAGTAAGTGGTATGGAGAGCGTATTTTAGGTATGTTGTTTATGTGGCATTGAGGTGGACACATTAGTTTTATCCTTGTTCGCCATATAAATTTATTTCCATATTAATTTTCATGAGTTGCACCTCTCTCCATAAAAATCATTAATATATCTTTATTTTTTTAAAATTCTTATTTTCATTATATCATTTATTTTTTTTTATATTTGTAAAAGGTATTTAAAATACCCATGTCTCTAAAAATATATTTCTAATACTTTTGCTTCGTTAAATTATATATATCATATCATTATGGAACAATATTTCTTTTCGTTATTTTTGTGTATCAAAATTTTATATTCGTCATATCATTAGACTTAAGAAAATATATTGAGGATGAACTTATAAGTTTAAAGAATAAAATATAAAAATTTAATAAGCTCTCTCATAAAAATAAAAGTCACCCCAAATTAATTTAATGTACAATTTTTTTCCCTAATACATCTTAATTTAGCAAGTCATTTTAGTTCGATAAGTAATTAATTGTCAAGATTGAATGTATTATATGCGTTTTGTACAATTCTTCATTTTAAGAAAGTCAAGTCTTATTATTTGGATTTCCATATCTGACTTTCTAATCTAATATATACAAATAATGAAGTCCGCCTTATATGTCCATCTCTTGCTTATGTGGACAATGAGTTGGACAAGTTGTGCTTTCACTACTTTGCCATGTAAGACGTTTTCCGTATTTATATTTTAAATGTTTAATTCACATTAAAATCTTTCTAGAATTAAAATTGTCTAATTCAATTACATTCAAGCATATTCATGTTTAACACCTTAAATTACTCTTTATGACTTAATTATTTTTTAAACGTAATGTATAATTATATTTACTAATTAGTTTTTCTATGATCAACTCTTTATCAATAAGTGCAAATTTTTAGATTTTGTCTATATATATATGGGGGTTCGATACCATCCCCTTGGATGGCCACCCAATTGTGTTTAATTTCGTAAATCATTAATATTCTTATTTGCCTATAATTAATAAAAGCTTTACATTAATTATTAATTCTTAATTTGTCAATTATTTTCCACTTTTGATTACTTATATCTTGATTAGCCTAAAATCATTCTCACTATAACGATCTACATTTTCCAACCACATGCATGTATCAACTTTTCCTATTTTAATATTCATTTGTAAGATCATATTTTTGAGTATATTTTGAAGCGATTCTTTTGTCATTGCTTTCCTTTTTCTATTTACTTTCTTGGGTTTGTCTATTATTAGGTAGGTTGGAAAAAGTTTAACATTAGGTACTCTTATTTTATTAGAGTACCTGTTACCTGTTCTACAGGTTATATTTACTTGTAACCCACAATGCAGTTTGCCTTGATTTGCTACTTGTTGTTTACCTACAAACTTAAATTTTAATTTAAAAAAACTAAATCCATCCAATATATCCATCATTTAACCTTTTTTTTATTAATTATTATTACCTATATTTTAACATTTGAATGATCAACAAGCATAATAATATGTAATAGCATTTTAACATGCAAATTTTAATAACAAATATTATAATATATATTAATTTCAGCAAATTTCTTATTGTAATGTGTTATTAATTTTTATGAATTAATATTTTTTATTAAATATATCAACAAAAGTTTGATTGCTTCTTTAAATTTTAAATTGATGCTTAAACTGATATATCATATCACTATCCATCATTATATAACTTATATCAATTTTGATAAAATTATAATTAAAACTCCATAACTCTCATAAATCAATAATTTGTATAATTTTTGACTTATATTACTAATCACACATAGAAAATATATGTATTAATTTTATGTTGTTTATTTGATCCACGCCAAAAAAACTTTTTGAAATATTTATCACTATATGATTAATGATAACATTTTTAGGGAAAATAAGCTATGGGACTTTTTCTTTTAATAAATAATTATGTGCATAAATATGTTTTCTTATTATTGACAGTAATTTGTTTAATATGATAAAAATATAGAAAATCAAACTTTACCTAATTAAGTAGTTGAATCACAGTTTAATTATACACAGTTAATTTTTTTTTTTTTTTTTGTATTGTCCATTGTGTAGATATCATTCTTCATATCATCACAATCACATTAATTTGTCGCATGATTATAATTTGTAACGATATAGTTCGTTAACTAATAATTATGTCAATTTATCCAAAAAAAAAACAACAATAACTACGTCATGTCTTCAAAAAAATAAATCACTTAGCAAAAAATAGTTTAATTTTATGTGCAAATTTGTTACTAATAATTAAAAATATATTTATTTTTTTTCTTAAATAGGGGGATTGTTATGGTGAACTATGAAATCAAGCATCAATATATGATAGAATGATATTAACAAAAAACCACGAGTAAAATCTATTATTTTGGAAAATCCTAAGAGAACTGGTAGTAATATTTTTAAATTTTTTTGTATTTTAAATAATTAAAAAAAGATTGTATAACAAATGCTTAATTTATTTAAGTGAGTAAAGAAATATTTAATAATGATAACTATAAATTTATACTAATATAAAAGACCATGTTTCAATTTTTGATTTAGAATGTAAAAATTATTAACATAAAAATTTTGTACTCAATTTATTTACAAATTTCATTATAATTTAATCTACATATGTACCTATTTTCATTATCTAGCTACTCTTCATGCGTTAGACAAGATCTCTAATAAATAATGACGTGGGGGGGGGGGGGGGGGGGAGAGAGAGAGAGAACGACGAAAGCAAATTGATTAGCATTGATTAACTTTCCTACTTATTAGGATTCTCCCCTCATTAACTCCTTAAATTGAGGTGGTTTAAAAAAGATAAATACCATATTTTTGATAATTCAGGGTAAATAATTTTATATTACAAAGCAGGTAATAGGTTATAATAAAATATATAAACTTGTTAAAATTAAATTTAAGTACACGTAGCAATTAATTAATTAAGGCCATACCTAATTTTAGGTAGTACAAAGCCACCTTTTATTAGAAACCCTCTATTTTCTTTATTTCTTTATTTCTTTTTGTTTTTTGTTTGTCTAGTTGTTTACTTAGTTAGATTTTATTTTTTTCCCTAACAGATTTGATTATTTTTTTGGATTCTAACAATGACATGTTGGTTTTTTGCTCCTTCTGCAAATTTGTTTTAGTGTTTATTTGTGAGGTTGAGGGGAATTTTTATATATTCTAATAGCTTAATATTTTTTTCTATAAATTTTTAAAGTTTATTATTATTTTGTTATTTTTATCTATTAGTTTTTTTTAGTTAATGCTCATTATTTAAACAATATTTTGTATTTTTATTTATTTTTTAGTTTCGTTCAATTTTTGGTTTCAGTATTTTATTTATAAGATCGTGCTTAATTATATAATGTCCTTCTACGTTTGTCTTCTTGAACTTTTTGAAATTTATATTTCTATTAGAAAAACTTATGACAAAAGAATATCTTTGATAATTTTCACTTTGTTCTCAATATAGTCATACTGACAATATTTTTGCATGTGAATATTTGATTTACTTTATTTAATGTTCCTTATCATTTGATATTCTATTTAATATTTATTTTTCACAAACTTATTTTTATTGACTAAGATAATTATGATTTGATATGATGTAGAAATTGTTTCTATCAAAACTAATTATTTAACAAGTCTCAAAAACTGACTTCACTTTTACTGATTTAGATTTTTTTTTTGTAAGCACCATCATGTACTTTTTTTTTTTTTCCTACTTTTTACCTTTTACCTCAACTCCGCACTTATTTATGAAAATTTTATGATTTGTTGACAAATTTCTACTACATCAACTTAAATTGATTTTTTGGATTGCGACTTTCATACGACATGAGTCAATTATTCGGCTAGTTATCTTTCTCACTATTGAATAATTTTTAAGTTTCATTCTATATATAACAAGTTTTGTATTAATTTTAATAATGATGTCCTTAATTATTTTTTAGTCTTTTCATATACAATTTCATAAATTATTATTTTGATATTATAATCCCTGAAATTCAACTATATGTGTAAATAAATGTGACCTAAATTTCATGTATATGCCAGTTCCGTTATTCAATATCTTCGCATTGCATTATCTTTTACCTTGACTATTTTTTCTTAATCAACTCCTACTAATTGCTCCTATACCTTATGTAGTGTGTGTGTGTGTGTGTGTTTATATATATGCCATAAATATTTTTATATAAATTGTGCACATAATCATCTATCATAAATCTGTTTGTGTTGTGTAACAGTTTGTATATACATACATATATATATATATGCCATAAATATATTCAATCAAATTATGCAAATTCAGTGGAATCATATAAAAAGCCCATTAAATATGTAAATTTTGCATATAGATTGTGTGGTTGATAAATTTAGTGGTTAATTTTTAACAAACTTGATTTGTCAAACTAGATTATAATCAACTTAATTTTATTAAATATAAGAAATTCAACATTCATGAAACTATTGATTCTTAAAATAAGAAAAAAAATACATTTAAATACAATATACAAAATAAATTTATTAATATACTCAAAGTCCATGAAATTAGTGATTACTAAAACAAGAAAAAAATACATTTAAATACAATACATAAAATAAATTTTGTACATCCTTTTGTCCAATTATAAGTCATATTCATGTGAAATATTCTTACGTTTTTCGTATTTCAATAATTAAATTGTATTCAATATTTCTTTTGTTAATTAATTTGCATTTGTAATATCTGTAGAAAAGTTTATCATCAATACTATACCATAAATAAACATGCTAAAATTTTTTAATTTACAATTATCATCCCGTTCAATGCACGGGTTAAAAACTAGTTTTATATATGAATTCCATCATTAGTTATTATCAATATATTAAATCATAAATATATGAAATCATTGTATTTATATATTGACATATATACGTGAAATCTAGCCATTCAAGTCACTAGTTAATGTCACATTCGTGTTTTTATTCTTACAATATGATAATTCTTAACAGGACAATCTATTCCATAATTAGTTAATTTCATCTAATTTTTTCTTAAATTTGGTAAATAAAAATTTCTTATTTTAGGTGGCACAAAAACTAAGTCAATCGTTCCCTCAATATCAGTATCGATTCTTATGTTACACCTACACTTTATTTTCCTTTAAGTATCACTACAAGAAAACGCTCAATTTTCGGCGGAATTTCGGCGGAAAATTAAAAAAAAATAATTTTTAAATTTTTCGGCGGATTTTCGGTGGAAATTCCGCCGAAAAAATTAAAAAATTAAAAAATATATATATTATATTTTAAATTAAAAATAAATAAAAAATAATATTTTTAAAATTTTTTGGCGGATTTTCGGCGGAATTTCCTCCGAAAAATTTAAAAAATTAAAAATAAATAAAAATTAATATTTTTTAAATTAAAAATAAATAAAATTTAATATTTTTAAAAATTTTCGGAGGATTTTCTGCGGAATTTCTGCCGAAAAATTAAAAAAAAATTAATAATTTTAAATTAAAAATAAATAAAAATTAATATTTTTTAAATATTTCGGCGGATTTTCGGCGGAATTTTCGCCGAAAATTTTAAAAAATTAAAAATAAATAAAAATTAATATTTTTTAAATTAAAAAAAATAAAAATTAATATTTTTTAAATTTTTGGGCGGAATTTTCGCCGAAAAATTAAAAATAATTAAAATTTAATAATTTTTAAATTAAAAATAAATAAAAATTAATATTTTTTAAATTTCTCGGTGGATTTTCGGCGGAATTTCAGCCGAAAATTTTAAAAAAATTAAAAATAAATAAAAATTAATATTTTTTAAAATAAAAATAAATAAAAATTATTATTTTTTAAAATAAAAATTAATATTTTTTAAGTTTTCGGTGGATTTTCGGCAAAAAATCCACCGAAAAAATTTAAAAAATTAAAAATAAATATTTTTTAAATAAAAAATAAATAATAATTTTATATATTTTTAGAATATATTAAAATTTAGAATTTTGATTTTTATTTGAATTATTATTATAAAATTATTATTATTATTATTATTATTATTAGAAAGAAATGAATTTTGTATGCTATATATATGTATATAATATTATGTATTATATATATAATTTTTTTAAAAATTAAAAATTATTAAAATTTTGAATAAATAAAAAATGTATTATTATTATTATTAATTATTTTTATTTGAATTGTTGTATGATATAAATATATAATGTATTGAATTATGTCAACAAAGTGAACATAGCTCAACGGTAAGGGAGTTGTTTACCAACTGAGAGGTCGAAGGTTCGACTCCCAGCGGCCCCCAAAACTAGGATAATATCGGGCGTGTGTACGCACGCGCGTCCGAGCTGGGGCGAGGTCCCGTGTTCGACTCCTAGGTTGGGCAATTGAAATTTTATTTTCAAAAAATATAAATTAAATTTCGACGGGAAATTCCGCCGAAAATATTTATAAATAAAAAAAATATATGTATATATATTTTCGCCGAAAATCCGCCGAAAAATCGCTACCGACGAAGGTTTTTTCGGGAGATTGAATCCGCCGAAAATTCGCCGAAAATTTCGTGGAAAAAACTGTGTTTCTTTTAGTGTATCTCCTATTTCCTAGGGCATGAGATGCTATCCACTTGGTGATATATCCAAGTGGTGTATTAGTTGTTGGATCTAAATATGATGATGTCAAAACATGAAATTGTAGCATCATTATGTTCAATCTAATGATATATAGACCAATTGGGTATAATCTAACTTCCCTTATTTTCTAATTTTTCATTGAAAACATCCCCTTCTCAGTGTATATATTCTAAATTTTTTGTCTTTTACAATAACTAACATAAACTCTCCCCCCCCCCCCCTCTCTCGGCGTCAACCCCACTCCTAAATTGGATAACAAATTAAGCTTGATTTATCATAATTAAGGTTTTTATTTTATTTTATTTTAAATTAAAGTTGTATCAGAAGGTATATTTAACTTTGGATGATCTTTTACAGTGATACTCCAGCTCACATTTTAAGTTATTAATAATAATTGCATAAGTTGATTTTTGACATTTTTCAAGTAAACATATTGTATGAAGCATTCATAATATCCTTTTCTCTTTTGAGTTTTTTCTTTTTAATTTTAAAGTTTATTGATTTTCATTTTAGTATTTTTATTAGTTTGTGATAGCAGACAATAGTTTTGAAAATCAATTGATTCTGTATTTTTATGTTCAATCTATAATTTTTAATATCAAATTCATTTGATATGTGTAATATTTAGATGAGTCAGTATGACACACACACATGTAAGTTTCTCAATATGACAAGTTTTATATTAATTTTAATGGTGATGTCCTTAATTATTGTTTAGTCTTTTCACATTTAGGATTTTTAAGTACAGAAGAAAATGGGAGGAAGGGGAGAGGAAGAAAGAAAAATGAGAGGAAAGAAATTATTTTCCTTCGCTTGGTTATGGGTCAAAAGTGAAAGGAAAGAAAAAAAATTGCGTGGGGCCTACCAATTTTTTCCTCCCAAAACTGGGTGGAAAATGAAAGGAAAAGATTGTAATTATTTTTTCATTTTCTTTCTATTCATTTTCCTCTCATCCACACAACCATGTTGAAAATTAAAATCCACTCATTTTATTTCCTTCCCCTTTTCCCCCTCTTTAATGTCATAAATTATTATTTGAACACGTCGCTAATCTAGCTAAAGTATGTCCTGCCTGATTCCATTACGACGGATAAACTTGAACTTGCAACTCCACAATCCATCCACTATATTGTGTATGCCCTGAATAATATTGCCCACACAAGAGTAGTCCATTTCAGAAGAAGCGAGTTTGGACACCACGGATAGACAATCCCCCTCCAGTTCCACAAACTGCCAACCTCGCTCCAAAGTCAAACGCACGCCATCCAGCGCCGCCAAGGACTCAATGTACTCCGGAACAAAACGGCCCTCCAAACGGTGCACTCTCCACACAATACAAACCCCCTTTGATCTATGAGCCACAACCCCGGTTGCCACCACCTGTTGGTCAGCAAAGACTGCCCCATCAAAATTTATACGTATATACGGAGATGATGGGGCCTGCCAGGTATCACTACCCCCAGGCAACTGGTCCCGCAACACAAAAAGCCTCGTAATACGAACGAGCAAACCGTACTAACTCTAACGGTTCCATCGACTCGGACTCCATCAGATGCCGATTCCTATTCCACCATAAACAGAGCCCTCTCATCCTTATCCAACTCCTTACACAGCCCCTGAACCCACTCTTTTGGGCCGTCCACCCATCCCTTGATAACCCCCCATGGTAGATCAGACATAGGGATGGCAACGGGGCGGGAATGGGGCGGGTTTGGCCAAACCCGGGACCAGCCCCGCCGGGGATTTTTTGGACCCGCTCCGGACCCGCCATACCCGGATTTAATTTTTAAAATAATTAAAAAATATTTTTTTAAGAAAATTGATATTTTTACAATTTTATAAACATGAAAAAAATAATAATATTACTAAAGCACTAATTATTTATAAATTTTTATGAACATATTTTAATTTTTAAAAAATTAAACATCGTTATCGCATATTTATTTCCATATATTTTGAAATCATAACTTAATTATTAATGTTATATAATTATTTTAATAAACAAGAGTATCATATTTATTTTTTCAAGTAACTATTTATATAATATATACTTTTATGTATGAAATATAAGTGTATATTATATAAATTTACATAAAATAATAAATAAAAATATATATAAATTATTAATTAGGGCGGGTCCGGGTTTTAAAATGAGGACCCGGGACCTGCCCCGGACCCGATTAGGAGCCTTCAAACCCGCCCCATTAGGGGCGGGTCCGGGTCCGGGTCCGGGTCCGGGTTCGGGTCCAACCCGGACCCATTGCCATCCCTAATCAGACATACACCAGACTTGCCGCGAAAAGGATACCGAACCATAGCATGTTCAATATTTTTCTCCAAACTTCCACACAAAGGAAATCTAAAGTCACCCGTCAACATCCTCCTAGCCAAATTACATGTTGTAGGGAGAGCATTAAGACAAATCTTCCACACAAAAATCTTAACCTTTAGAGGTATGTTTACGTACCATAAGAAGAGCCACGAACCAGATGCACTCTGATCGGACACCCCCCCAATATTTGCGAACGCAACTCCCGAGCCAAGTGATAAGCCGTCTTAACAGAGAATCTCCTATTCTTTGTATAATGCCAAATTATCAAATCACGGTGTGCAATTGCCCCCAATGGGATATCTAAAATAACCTCTGCATCTGCCTTCTCAAATGTTTGACGTACCTGAAGAGTACACCCCTTTGGTGGTCGAGTGATTGGCCCAAAAGTGAATGGCCTAAAAGTGAATGGCCTCAGCAACAACCTATCCCTCCACATATCCACTTGCTTCCCATTCCCGATCCTCCACCTGGTACCAGAGAATAAAAGCTCTTGGTCTGCCATAATACTCCTCCAAGTAAACAAAGGTCGATTCCCCAACAGGGCTTCAAAAAAGCTCGAGCGAGGAAAGTATTGGGCCTTCAACAAACCACTCAGCAAATTAGACAGTTCTGTCACTAGCTTCCATGCCTGCTTTGCTAACATAGCTAAATTGAAATCCTGTAACTGTCGAAAGCCTAAGCTCCCATCCCTTTTACCCTTGCACAATTTGGACCATGCTAACATCTTCGAAGTATGCCTATTATTCCACCAAAATAAGGCCGTCATGGATTCCAGCTCACTCAGTAGTCTTACAGGAAGTTTGAAACATCCCATAGCATAGCTCGGTATCGCCTGTACAACAGATTTAATCAGAATTTCTTTTCCAGCTTAAGACAAAAGCTTCTCACTCCACCCCTGGATCCGAGCCCACACCCTATCCCTAATTGAAGCAAAAACATCCTTCTTCGAGCGACCCAGTAAAGTTGGTAGCCCTGAATATCTATCATGCTTTACTACTAGCTGTACTCCCAGGTTCGCCACCCATGTCATGCATAAATCATGTGGTATTTTAGAGCTAAAGACGACTGTGGATTTCTGTAAATTGATCTCTTGCCCCGAATGCCTCCCCATACTTCACCAGCACCGATTGAATTGTCATTATGGCCTCTAAAAGTTGCCCGACAATAAATCAAAGTGTCATCTGCAAAAAATAAATGTGAAAAATACGTGGGGCTCCTGCGCAGATTGACACCCTTATAAACATGTTCATGTCCTCCTCCAATTGTAACAAAAGGCTCAATATTTCTGCACAAAAAAGAAATAAACAAGGAGAAAGCGGCGCCTTGGCGTATTCCCCGACTCGGAGTGACTGACCTAAGTTGCTCTCTGCTCAAAATGAAAGAATAACTCACCAACCAAACACAACTCATGATCAAAGCAACAAATCTAGTATGAAACCCTAACTTCAAAAGAACAAGTTCCAAGAAGGTCCACTCAACCCTGTTATAAGCTTTACTCATGTCCAGTTTTAATGATAAAAAACCATCCTGACCTTGGGTTTTAGTTTTTAAAAAATGATTCAATTCAAAAGCAACAAGAGTATTATCAGAGATCAGATGACTCGGAATAAAAGCTGATTGAAAAGGAGAAATAACATCATTTAACAAAGGTTTTAAACGATTTGCCAGTGTCTTTGATGCAAGCTTATAAATAACATTACAAAGGCTTATCGGACGGAATTGGGTGATCGCTTCAGGCTTTTCACACTTAGGTAATAGGACAATATGTGTATAATTCAAAGAAGGCACAAAATCATTGTGATTAAGAAAACGCAAAACACAAGCTATGGCATCATGCTTAACCACATTCCAAAAATGATGAAAGAAAATAAGGGGCATACTATCCAGACCCGGAGATTTAAGGGGAAACACTTGAGATAGGGATTTTTTTACCTTCGATTCAGAATAGGGCTCCAGTAGTTGGTCATTAGCCTCATTACTAACCCTTGACGGTAATCCTACAATGGCTGCCTCAATCTCAGATACCGCCGGTTGATTAGAAGCAAAGATACTATGGAAATATCACTGAATAATCCACTGGATTAACCCTTTCTCCTCACACCAATTCCCAGCTTCATCCCTAAGACCCGTAATCGAGTTTGGAGCAAATCACGTCGTTGCTTTCTTGTGGAAATACCTCGTGTTTTGGTCACCCTCTTTTAGCTAATACTGTTTCCCCCACTGCTTCCACATAATTTCCTCCCGAGCTTCCAATTATGCCAAAATCGCTCGAACTTGTCGCACCTTGTTTGGACGCTTCTAAAATGCCCCCTTGCCTCAACTGAGCTATGCATTTGGAGATTTCCATTACTTGTTTCCTTGGGTTCCCGAATTTCATAGAGCTCCATTGAAGTAATCCAACCTTGCAGGAGTCCAAACTACCCCATACTGCTTCAGACGCTACAAGGTTGTCCCTCGAGTGCCAACACTGCTCGACCACCTTAGCGCATTCATCCGATCTTAACCACATAGCCTCAAACCTGAAATGCCACTGTCTACCATAAGCCTTCGGAACCAACCCCTATTGAGCTACCAATATCAGATAAATAAAAGTCTCTCAAATCCCTTGTATAAGACACTTCCTTTATTCTATATCGTCTCATTATATTTATCTTTTATTTTGATTACTTTCCCTTAATCAACTCCTATTTATTGTTCCTATGTATTATGTAATATATATATATATACAATGTTATATATATAAATGAGTTAAGGCATTATCTTAACTACTATTTAAAACTATTTAGTTTCTTGACATGTTAGTCATTACATATGAATTTGGCCCAATTTTCTAAGCACATCATATATCAACTTTTATCTTCTTCTTCTTCTTCTACTGCCGTTACTGCTGCTACTGCTACTGCTACTGCTACTACTACTACTACGAATAGTAATAATAATAATAATAATGATGATGATGATGATGATGATGATGATGATGATAATCATAATAATAATAATTGTTGTATATGTCATAAATAAATTCATAACAATTGTGCACATAATCATCTACCATAAACCTATTTGTATTTTGTAACATTTTGTATATGCATATATACATGCCTTAAATATATTTAATCAAATTGTGTACATATAATTTAGTCATATTAAAAGCCCCTTAAATACCTAAATCATACATGTGGATTGTGTAGTTGATAATGTTAGTAGTTCATTTTTGTTAAACTTGATTTGTCAAACTATAATTAATTTAATTTATTAAATTAAACTCATTTATTTTTATCAAATTATTTTTTATAATAGAAATTTATGAAAAAATATATAGAAAGATATCTATTTCCCGTGCCTTGACATGGGGTTAAATACTAGTAAACATTAAATATGTAATTGATTATACGAAATTAATTATTTAATGACAAATTTTTACTTTAACCCCTTATACTTTTATTTTTTTTTCTTCAATTGTTATTTTCATCAAATCTTTATTTATTTACATCAGTCAAAATTATATTAACAACCTCTAAACATTTTTTTATTAGGAAGCATCCCCCAATATCTGAAAAGAATACATAAACTGCCATTCTCATTAGAGTTTTATGGTATTTTTTTTTATTTATTCTAACTTGTAACAATGCCTATGAACATTATTTGCCTATTTGGTATTACAAAAAAGTTAATTATTTCATTTAGCCTATCTTTTTTATATATCTTATGATTTTTATTTTCTAAAAGATCATTGATCTATGTTATTTAAATTTGACATGCTAAACAATAACTTATCTTGCACATATTTACATGCATGATATGTAACTTTATTTTCATGAATAAATCTTTGTTCCATTGTTGAAGTTTAATTGTTTTTGGTAAACAAATTTAATTCTTCATAAAATCGCCCTTTTCTTATATATATTTTATCATAAATAAAAAAGAATATTTAAAATTCATTTATTATTTTTAGGTTTTAATTATTCATTTATCAAAATCATCGTTGAACAGTTATTTTTGAAATACTATGGCTAATTTACAAATTTTTGAGGAGAAACAATTTTTTATCACTTTAAAGATGTATTTTAGCAAAAAAAAAAATTCAAAAATTTATGGCAAATATTTCCAACAAACTAAAAGACAACAACAATAATGAAACAATGCTATTGAAAAAATTAAATGTGAAGCAAAAGCAACACGAAAAAAAAACAAACGAAATAGACAATCTCAATAAAAAGAATATCGACCAAAACATATTTGAACTCAAACTTGCATTAGTCGTACATATTGATGAAATAAATTGCATATTTTTATATAGGGATATGCTTGTAGTCTAATATTCTTGTTAATTAAATTGAAAAAATACAATAAAAAATAATTAAAGCAATCATTAAATATACAAAAGTGATGGGCCCAGTGAAATGGTTAACCTTTATATAATATCTTTTTCTTTTGACAAAAATAATTTTTTAAAAATGACTAGTGAGAATGGGGCTTCGTGACCTTTTTTTCAATATTTGTTCATTTGAGGGGTGCTTGCTCATTACAAAAAAAAAGGTTACGAGCGGTTCATACAATCTTCATAAATATATATAATTGGATATTTAATGAAATATACCAATTGAAGCGCTAGGGTTCCTAGACGCTTGTTAAGAAGTTTACGTAGGTTGGGGTGAGTGGAAAACATGGACGTCCCTTTGGTTGACCTCTCTTGGAGAACGAACTGCAAAACTACCAGTGCGCCAAAGATCAAGAGTTAGCTGGCTGCAATCTGGCAATAGAAATACATGATTTTTCCACTAAGTTGCGTCGGGAAAAAGAAGAGAGAACTCTATATTTTGCCTGCAAGATCCAAAGGGCAACTACTTTTTGAACTTGTTCACAGTCTTTGCCCTTCAATCCGCAGGTAATTAGGGAGAACTTGCGTCTCAGCGGCTACCTGAGGATGAAAAAATGCAATGACAAAGCCACTATTAGTGAAAGAGGTAGTTAATGCAGTCAAAAGCATAGGGTTGTAGGAGGCCTTGGGACTAGATGGTTTCCCCTCCAGTTTCTACCCAAAATATTGACCGACAGTGGGGGCGGACATCACAGAAGCACGCAACGTTTCCTTTTACAAGATTTAGGCACGATCACTAATGACCCCATCCAGGCTATGAACAAAACTACATTGTTAACATCTAAACTACATGAAAAAGTAAATAAACAAATGAACCCTCAGTACGGTATAGAACATAATAATAAAGATTACAAAACTAAAAATCAATCACCATATATTAAAATTCTTCCTAAACCATTACCACCAAAGAAAAACTTTGATTTAATTTGCGAATTACAAAAGAATACGAATTCTTTCAAGAAGTAAGGCATAATTACAAACTTACAGGCTTGCAGCAAAAAAATTATCTTGAAATAAAGAGAAAAAACTCAAATAAAAGAAAAACACAAGAGATGGAGAAACAAGAATCAAATTAACCTTGGAAGAAATCTTGACGCTTTTCCAGTTTTCTTTGTCGGAAGCGCAGCATGAGAGAGAGAAAGAAACAAAGAAGAAGAAGAAGAAGAAGGGTTTTAAGTTCTTTGGCCTCTACTTCAGTGTGTGTGTGTGTGAGAGAGAGAGAGAGAGAGAGAGAGAGAGAGAAAAGATAGTGGTTGAGGAAACATAGGAGAATTATAGTGAGTTAGCAATCTAAAGCGCCGACCATAAAATAAATTCGTGATTCACTGATATCAAAATCAGAATTAAAAAAGCTCTAAAACATGAATTATAATATTTAATGCATGACTTAATAACATGTAATACATGAATTAATAATTCTTAGTGCGACATAAAGTGCCACACCCGTACTGAAGTCGTGAGTTCACATTGTGCGCCAGTGTGTGGTGGGCGAGGAGCAAATTATGTGACAGTTTGAGAGTGTTTTGTTAGATGAATACATGAGAATGAATTTGGTTTGTTCTGCATCAAGTCCCAAGATAAAATCTGTGGAGAAGGGAGCATGAGGCAACAACAAATCTCAATTTCATACAAGCAACTCAAATAGTAAATCTTGTTCAAAAAAGGGTGATGGGAACAAAAATAGCGAAGATGTGTGTTATAATTGTAGTTAGCTTAATCACCTAGTGAATAATTGTTGGAAATTCAAAAGACAGCGAATGAAGGAAAAAGTAAAACAATGAAGCAGAAAATGTGATATTTGTATTCTTGTTAGAGGGTTTAGTGTGTGGTATTTCATCCAAAATTGCATCTTTTTTATCATTAATTCATAATAATTTTCTCATAGATTAATAATTTGGGATAATATTACATCTTGCACATGTTTGTTAAGTGGAATATTACTAGATATTATACTTTTTTTTTCTCCCGGCAGGTTATTTTTCAAAGACATGTTAGGCATCCTGTTTTCTTATTGCATTTCTAAAAGTGTTTGGTCTCAAAATGATTATACAAACATATAGATTTTGGTATTTTTATTTGATTTTTTGGGATTTAGCGCTTTAACTAGCTCAAAATTTTCAAATATCGGAACTTGGAAGTGGAACCCCTGTGTTCGGTTGTAACAACAAAATTTTGTTGAGTACAATGATTGTTTGGCCTGAGCGTGTATTACTGTCCATAATTTGAATGAAAATGTACTTTTTTGTCCCCAGTATTACTTTTAATAAAATAACATACTTTTGGGTGCATTTTTTTTTTTGGGGTTGTGACCGAACATAATTGCTAAAACGACAATGCCATATAACATGATTCTTTAGTAAAAAAATGTTAGTTATATTCTTGAAAAGAATCCTTTTGAATTTTTAAACCAACCGCCCAATTAGTCTTATCACGTAATTGAATTATCTGATTGGAAAATTAAGCATTTAGATATGCAAGTAATCATTTAAAAAAGGGACATGCATACACTGGTCAGTGTTGCCAAAATGGAACAGCTGATCTAAAATAGTAGGGTGCGTTCCAGTCAAAATTGTGTTTTGATGCACATGAATCTTTGTTGAATTCAACTAAGGAGATGTATTTTTGGGTTTGTGCATGTGGAGAAAAAGGAATACAATGATGAATCTTTCAAGAAAAATATCAAATTTTGTTGGTCATTCGGATAGAAAGAGATGTATAGGTGAGAAAATAGTGGTTAATAATTATGAAGAATATTTTGGGAAGACCATAGATACACATTTCAGGAGAATATTGAGAACTTCCTGTGGGAAAATTCTTGCCCAAACCCGGCTTGGCCGTACCTAACCAATCATATAGCAAGTGTTAATACATTTGTCATGTGATTGATCATTCTTCTTAAAATATACACCAATCACATGGCAAGTGTAAAACACTCACCACTTGATTAGTCATGGTGTGGTCAAACCCGGTGCGGGTAAGAATTTTCCATAGTCCAACCTGAATTTGTATTTAATTTGCTATTATACTTCTACAAGCTACCATATTTGCCATATACGTTAACAGTGCCACATTCCAGTTCTCTAATGGAAGTTCGCGTATATCTAATATGAAAGCTAAACTCTCGAAGTGATATGTTTATCTTTTGTATTCCATGTAACAAATGCACATATGCTCTAAATATGCTTCTATTGACATGTGTGAAAATTATGAAATTAGTCGGGACAACATCATAGAAACGAATAAAATTTTTCCATCCTTTGCCCTATATAAAAAAACCATTAATGGACCTCATCAATTTGACACGCCCATTTATCCACATCAGTTTCAATTAGGGATGCAAATGAATTGAGCTAGTTCGACAAAGATTCGAGCTCAAATTCGAATAATTCGAGCCGAGCCCGTGTAAGTTTCAAGCCGAACTCAAGCTAAGGAATTCTTGTTCGTAGGCTCGCGAGCTTTTATTTTTTTAATTTTAATTTTAATTTTTATATTATTATATATAAAATTATAAATATTTAAACTCGAGGTTGAGCCCGAGCCCAAGCCCAAGCCTATAATTTATTCATAAATTCGAGCCAAATGAGCTGAATCGAGCCGAGCAAAGCCGAGTTCGAACATGACTAGAGCCCGAGTTTGAGCCTATTTTCTCTTGGCTCATCGGTCTCGAGCTTGATCTATTTGATTCGAGCTTGAACTCGAGCCTTAAAAAAAGGCCAAGGCTTGGCGGCTTGGATCCTTAGTTTCAATATATATTAATCGCAATGCCTTTAAAAGTGAACGCGACATAGGAATCGGTGGTAATATTTGTCATCCAAAAAGGTTCTCTATTGTAACATACAGATCAAAAGATGAAACATATAATCATCCTGAAATCAGTATAGATCACAATTGTAGATATTTGCTAAAATTTTACACACCATGGAACAACAACCAATTGTCACTCCCTAAATCTGAGACATGTCACGCCGATGTTGCTAAGCTTGAAAGAACTAAGATACACCAAGACATGCACGGAACTCAAAATACACTAAAAGCCAATAAATATTCATTGAAAAACCTGAATCAAACATCGCAGTGAAAAAGATAACTACCCTAACTATTACAACTCTACTTCAAAGATGTTAATAAACAAATTGAACTATAATAGACTCAAAAACAAGGTCTTAAAACGAAACGACTAAATTCTATGGATAAGGACCACTTCAACTCAATCATCAACCCTAATATTGGCCTTTATCAACTTCCTTCATACTATCCTCTGCAAAATGGTTATTAGAGGTGCGCACGACAGTCATCCAATAAGGGATCCCTTGACCCTCTATCGGGTTCAAGTTACATATACATATGGCAAAAATAATCATACATGCAAAACAAATAAGTTCCAAATTAAAGATTCATGTTTTTGTTGGGTGCTGCACAAGTGTGGGTGCTGCACAAGTGCATGCAGTCATACAAGTAATACAAAGTGAGTAGAGTGTCGAATCCCTCAAGGATTGTGATTTGGCCTGTGAAAGTGACTCGTGTTGTTTAACTAAATGGATCCAATTGAGTAGTGGTTTTGTTTTACTAAATAAAACCTAAGTTCTTCATAAAAACAACTCACGAATAACAATAATAACAAATTAAGGCGTGAAATGCAAGTGCAAGGTGGTTTCATTCACCTAATTGGCCAAGTGAAAGAGTGTTGGAGATTGTTTGAAGTGGTGAAAGAGTGGGGAAAAGTGAAAGAAAACAAGTAGAAATGGGGGGTGTATGGCCGGATTTTTAGGGGGGGGGGTGTGTGTGTGGTGATTTTTGTGTTTTTCCCTAAGTAATAGACATAGGAGATTAGTATGAAGTCATTTTCCAATTAATGCCCTAATTGGTCAAGTATTTGGTCTAATTAGCTTAAGTGTTGCTCTACTTTAACCATGGCCAAACATGTATTCAAACTTCTAGAAAGTGTATGCCAAGTGTATTTATACATTGTATTTGGCAAGCTTGGTGGATAAGACTCAATACAAGCCTAGTATTTAATATTTTCTATTTTCTCTCCCAAAAACCTCCAAAATTCGTTCAACCCTCTTTTAAATCTGAAAATTTAGGTTATTTTGTTGTATTATATATATAATTAGGGAAAGAAATAATATCTAGGGGTAGAAAATACAATTTACTCATTTCTTAAGGGTTTTAGGGCATAAAATCCGAAAATTCATAATTAATTTAGAAAAATTCCAAAATTATGAAATTTAATCTTTATAAATCTGAAATTATATGTATAGTTTCCATAAATTAAAAATGTTTTAGTTATATTTTCAAAAATTGCAATCTAGGACATAGAAAGTTCGAAAATTGTGTTCGAATGTTAAAGTCGTCTAAAATTTGAAAAATCATGTTATTTATTCAAAATTGCATCTTCTCCATGCATAAAAATCTAGAATACTTATTTATATTATTTTTGAAAACTAATGAGTATTTAATAGATGAATTTTCCAATAATAGTAATCAAAATTCAAAAATTAATACTTTACAGTACAAATTGTACATTAGTCTCAAAATCAAACTAAAAATAACAAGAATAAAATTTCCAAGAAGCATAAGATTTCATATCAATTATTTAAATAATAAGGAATACCGGGTTGTCACAATAATCCTCCAAAAATAGTAGCATACGTAAAAAACGAAGTAGTTTCAAATGAAAAGCCATACTAATCATAGTCATACTCATCACCCCAACCATCATCATCACCACCGTCACCATTGTCGTCGTCGTCATCTTCGTCATCAGCATCGTACTATGCTAGCGGGGCTTGAGAGGGTTGCTTAGAGCCACTCACAAACTTCCTTGACATCATCGAGTACATCCGCGCATCATTTGCATCATTTTTGTGTTCTATTCAGAAAGTTTGTTCTCCAATCGATTGACCTGATCTTGTAACTGCAACACCGCCGGGTTAGATTGGAAGAACTACCGATCGTAGAATAATCGTTGTAACTAATGGTCTGTGTCGCCCAATAATTTTTCTTGTATCTTTGGCTCTTCTTGTTAGGTTCATTGGCAGTCTGATTAAACAGGTTGTTCAAGCTTTCTTGTGTGGAGGGGTCCGATAAGTCAGCATCTTGAATATCCAGATGACTCTGCAACAGACTCTCGTAATTATCCTGCAATTTTTATTTCAAGTAATGTTAGCAATTTAAAGACAAACTTTATATATAATAAACAAATCTAACTTGCATTAACTTCTTGTGGCTTTGGGTGAACCCATATGCCAGCTCTTTTATTCGGCCCCTTATCTTTTTTCCTCATAGAACAATCATGGTGGAGCTCACTTTTAAGAATAGGCCTCTTTAACTTCTCCTTCTACAAGAATAAGAGTAGATTGTTTTAAAATTACATCACAAGAGAATAATTAATATATATTAAATACGTCATAAACAAATACAAAAAAGTACTTATGTACCAAGTCCGCTTCACGTTCATAAATCAATTTGGACCTACCGGCATACAGCACAACTCCCCCGATATTCCTATTTATCCTATTCTAGTCACTCTTCCTTTTCCATGTCGGGGTAGCCTAATACGTGGTCAGAACATGATATATCAAGTTCGGCATCCATGGTGGACGCTCATCCCCACGCGCATGCCCTTTTCTAATGCCTCGATATATGTCAGACATTGTTTTCATTGCATGATTATCAAAAGCCGCCTCCATGTATCCCGCATTCTCTAGATTAAAATAAACATATTTCTAACAAAATAAAACAATATTTTATTAGTCAAACATGTAAAAAAAATACTCAAATATACATGAAAAATAATCTTCCCATCAATTTTAAGATAAAACATTGGAATTAATTTACCTGCCATTCAGTGACCATCGCAGCAGAACGTTTTCAGGAACCTTGCCATAATTGAAGTATGGTTGTCCAACTGGCTCTATATGACATGCATAATGTGCTTACCCTCCCTTCTTGCCAGAGAGAAAACAACATAAAATTTAAAATTTTAGTAACATATACATGTATTAATCATTTATTTTTTGTTATACAATTTATTGCATGTTAATTTATCCGCGTCACTAGTGTCAAAGTAATCTTACTACCAAGTTTAGGAGGAGGTGCAGGCGTCTCATATGTTTCCTAAATTTCTTCTAAATCGGCCTGATTAAACTGGTCTTGTTGAGATTGTGGTTCTTGCTGGGGTACATGTTAATTTGGGAGATGTGATGTAACAGGTGAACTATGGCCACGAGGCATCGAAAAGGTTGACAAAAACTAAAATGGAATGGTGGACGGTAGCCTATGGCCTATGTGAGTGGAATTATACGAAGGAGAGAACCCGGACGGGATGCTGTGGGAGGTGCCCCAATGGGATGAAGAAGAAGAACCCGATTGGATGCCGTTTATCAGACATCTACCATAGGAAGATTTATTTTCCCCGCGATGCATCTATATGTTTCAAAGTTGCATAAAAATTATGCAAAAGTTGTGAGTACAATGTTTATTGATCAAATTATACAACACTATTATATGCAGGATTAATGCTTAACACATATATGAAATTAAGTGCAATAATGTAATTCAATTCGTTTAAGTCAAAATCAATGCTATCCTGAACATATATACTTATAAAATATAGATATTAGATTTTCCAATACATCTAATTTAAGCATCATCTGCTTCATCTTCGTCACTATCAATTTTTCATTATTGTCTTCTTCTTCGTCATTATGTATAACATGATTAAGCTCTTCTTCATCAACTGGTATTAATGGTATATTTTGGTCGCACAAAGAGTCTACAACGTCATTAGCAATGATGTCTCGCACAATTGCACCCTCATCATTTTCGTAAGCAACTTCTAACACGTGTTCAATATCAACTCGGCCTTTCGCTTACTTTTAATGACAACGAGCCATCGAATCTTTTCATGAATTTTTCCAAGATAGTTAACAAAGTAAACCTGTCGGGCTTGTTATGCGATTATGAAAGGGTTGTATTTTCTATACCTCCCTGATTGTTTTACTTCAACAATTTAGCACTCTAAATGTACAATGCAAGTTCTTTTTCGAGGCGTGGGATAAAAACACTCTCACATTTGAATAAAACAACCCTTTTTATTTGCTCACTAGTGTACTCCAATTCCAATATTTCATTTAAAATTCCATAATAGTCATCCTCATCGGCTGCATCATCATAACTTCCTTTGACCCATACCCTACAGTTCATTGTCTTTTTTGCTTGGCACCAAGACGAAATGTGAAATTTGGAACCATTGACAAATATGTATGATATGTCTTCATTTTCATATTAGGACTGCAAACCATTGATTTAAGAATACATCTGTTAATCCTGTTTGCTGGATTATGAACCTGTAAGATAAATATTCATTTGTTTTAATAAATTTAGGTTTAACATTTTAATTGATATGACTTTATGAATTCGTAACTTACATATGACTTAAATCAGTCATCAAATTATTGCTTTCGATACGTCACCAGCATCAGCATCACCAACTTGAAAGTGTTCTGATAAATAACTTCAATTATTTTACGTAGTTAGTTAGGAAAGGATTATTAATATTTTATTGAAAAACATATGTTTCATACTTACTTAATGAAAGGTTTAACTTCTTCACGGTTGAGTAGGATGTGATGCCTTGCAACTTTATATTCTACACATGTTCAAAACAATATTCAACATATTTACCTTACAACGACCCACTTGATTGAAAACTGAAAAGGTAGGTAGAAGTGATTCATCTATGCCTCCGTCGTCATTCCTTCCAACTCTATTCCTTAAGGAATGAACGTGTGATTAGAAGTAGATGAACAAAAATGGGCAGTCTCCCGATGCAAATATGCCTCACAGATAGAACCCTAGACCTGTGCTTTTTGTTTGACTGTTTTTTTAATTTTTCCAAGATATCTGTTTTGAATTAAAAAGTATATCGATTATCATAAGTTTCGTTATCATTTGTTAAAAATTATTGGTAAAAGTCAATGAACTCTCAAATGGGTACATCCAACAGAATTGAATGGGGCCTCCATTTCTAGCTTATTTGATTGAATGAATTGGCTAATACTCCATCACATCAAAACATTAGGTGGAAATACACGTTCCAATTTATAATTATGACAGGAATATTTTCTTCATCTTTTCCAGGTCGGCATGCTTTAATGTACTAGACATAAGTCTTTGAAAGACTTACTTAACTCAGCAAGTGGTTTCCATACCTCGTCGAGCAACACTTTGAAGGCAATGGGCAACAATTGTTCCATAAAAAATTTGGCACCTATTTTCATCAATATTTGGCGAAACTTCGAAGAAGTGTATTCCCCCGAAATCCGCCTAAATTTGCCTAAAATTTTCGGTGGAATTTTCCGCCGAAAAAGCCGCATTTTCTTGTTGTGCTAATAAATATTAAATATGTAATGATTATACTAATTACTTATTTAATGGGAATTTTTCGCTTCACCCTTGTACAATAATTTAATCTCACTTTCTCCGTTATATTTTCAGTTTTTCTTCAATTGTTATTGTCATTAAATTTTTATCTATTTATGTTAATCAAATTATATTAACACCCATAAACATTTTCTATCAAGAAGCATCCTCCAATATTTGAAATATATATACATTTATATACATAAACCGCCATTCCACTAGTTGTTTTTTTGTAAAAACTATATCTTATGATTTTTAATTTCAAAAAGCTTGATGATTTGAATTTTTTAAATTTGGATACGCTAAACAATAGTTATGTCGCACATAATTAACATGCATGATATGTACTTTATTTCCATAGTTTAAGTTTAATTATTTTTGGTAACAAATTCTTCATAAAATTGTCCTTTTTTTCATATATATTTTAGGCCAAATTAAAAAAAAATAAAAAGAAGCCGTGTGGTTTTGGTGAACTCACTGAAATCCCCCATGATTTAAAA
>CM047874.1:17951440-17969757 GCA_026212405.1 Petrea volubilis
ATAATTCCTATCGGCTCGAGAATCTCCGTGGTAGGGAGTTTTCTTGGTCTTGGAACACCACGAATTTGAGGAAGTTCTATGTTTGAGGACAATAATGTAAGCAAGGGTGCTAACTCTACCCTCCTAACATTGTAATCTTCATACTTATATGAAATTCCACATATTTACTCCAACTATAAAGTTAGTTACAAAATTGATATATCTTGTTATTAAAGCTTCTCACTAAAGCATAATTTCTTTCTGATCAATTGATGGGCAACTTATATTTGAAAGTTTGCATTTCCTTTTGATCGACTTATGTGTTCTTTGATTTCTAAATTCCATGATAGACTTATGTATCATTAAAGAAAGTATGAGGAACAATGTATTAATCATAAAGTTTGACTAAAAATGCTATTTGAAAATCGATGACACACATGCAGAGTAATGGAAAGTCTCATTACACAATTTGATGTACAAAAGGATGATTAGTACAACTTTTCCCTATTTTAAGCCCTAGGCTCGGACAGATTTACTATTATATTCCAAAATAAAAGTTTCAAAAATAATCATAAAAGGTGCATGGAGAAAGTGCTTTTTGCAGCAAATCGACTAGTAGCTTCTCCTAATCACCTCTAGGTGCATTCTCCACCCACTCTCCATGAGCATCGCCATGCTTGACGGTGTGCTCCATCTCTACCAAAAAAGCCTCCCCGGTGTTCGTGCCATCAAGAGCCTGAGCAGTCCCTTGGTTGTCTCCTCCGGCTTCTTAGTTGAGAACAACAATTGCCACTCCCCCTCCAGGTGCTAGACTAGCCACGAGTTGAAGAGTGCCTTGGGCTTCCTTAAGGTGAGCCTTTAGTCGAGGAACGCCTTGTGTTGGTTCAATGTACTGCCTCAAGGGGCGCCTTGAGCTGCCCCAGCCTCTTGGACCTCTACTCGGCGGAATTGCTCCTCCACGATAGGGATTATCCACTCGAACTCATCCTGCTCGAGACTGTTGGCACCACCATCCTCGACTATAGAATAGTCGTTGAGCAATTCGTCCTTCGCGACATCGAGAAGGTTCAGGTAGAATTGATCCTTGAACCCATTAGCGCTAATGGCCTGTTGAATGGCCTTATCGAAGCCATCAACCAGATCTTAGCAACCTTTTCGGGGGGCACGCATGCTAGAACATGGGTCCCTCAACGAAGTGGTGGACTGCCTCCTTCTCAAGCATGGAGTTGCTCTTGATGAGCACAAGTCTCTCTGTCTTCTCGGCAACGGAATCTAGTTTGAGCTTCTGGTTCTCGACCGTTAAGGCCTAGTTCTCCGCCTCGAGCTTCTTTACCGTCTCACTATGATTGGTTAGCTCCTTTAGAAGGTCTTTGACCCTTTCGGCATAGCCATCAAGATCCTTGGATTGATCCTTGATCTTGGTGTTCAATCGGTATACTTCCTCCAGGAGCTCAGTCACCGCCATCATATACTCAGCTAGGTCACGCTTTAGGTCCTTGACCTTGTTGCAATAATTCACTATCCACTTGAGTGCATGGAAAATCATTTGGTTTAGGCCCTGCAAAATTATTCAATTAGTACGAACATACAATTCGAGGAGGAAGTTATTTACTAACAATCCGTTACTAACTTACCCTATGCAGACGTGAGAGCAACGCTTGCTCGAATTGGTGGTCCGTCATGTGCACTAGATACTTGTGGTCGGCCATGAACTTAGAGTACATGGCTAACCTATGGATGATCTCCGGGTTATCCCCGATGAGAATGGAGGCCACCTCACTGTTCACATCCTTGAACCTGGGTTTGGTGGGCCATTGGAACTTGAGGATCTTAGCCTCAGATTCAAAAAGAGGCCAAATAGGGACTTTGGGGAATTGGGGGGGACCGTTGAGAAGGGCTAGTACCCCCTTCACTCAGTCCTTGAGCCCCGCTCGGCCTGGAGCTCTTTTGCTTATTCTTTGGCGGCTTCTCCACCGCCTTTCCCTTGCCCTTGCTTGCGATGGCAAACAGCTCTTTCCTCTTTTGAGCCTGCTTAGGTCTTGGTTGATGAATCATCATGAGTGGCAAGACCACCCGAGTAACTGCTGTGCCTCGATCCACTTGGCCTCCCCTCCCCCTTAGTCGAGGAGATCTTTGGGGAGCAGCCCCATCTCCACCTCTAGTAGGGTCTGCTCACTCATAGGCGCTGGGGAGCCTGATGCTCCCGCGGCTTGGGCGTTCACTCCCTCACCCTCTTGATCAGTTTTTTTAACCGCAGATGCAGCTCGGGTTGGTAGCACGCGGTTCCTTTTCAAGGAACCTCCCATGCCCACCAGCATCACGGAGACTTGATTTGCCCTCAATTTATTGAGCAAGTTAGAATCTGCAAGAAGAGGCACAAGTGCCATTAGTTAACGAATTGAGGATACAAATAACAATTCTATTGTTCTAATCCTTTATTTATACCCAATGGGAGTAGGTTGTTGGAGTACTCAGTAGGTGATAGCCCTGCCTAAGCAAGGATCGGCTGAAGCATCAACTCTTTTGGTCGATCTCATCCTCCCCGCCAAGGACATGGTCTTGGCTCGGTTCCACTTGGTCTTTACGTTCCAATGCCTTTTGCTCCTCACATAAACCTACTTTTCCTGTAATTTTCTTATATTTTTGGCCGACACGAAGAAGAATCCTCGATTATCTTGAAGGTTCTCCCTTGTGGTCGATCTAGTCAATGTGCTCACTTGGAACAAAAAGTTAAAATTTCCCACCGATACCGGCTCCCCGTTACACCGCATATAGACAACAAACATGCAGATTAGGGCGTAGGAATTTGGGAGCAGTTGTGTTGGGTAGATATTGAGGGCGTTGAGGATATCTGCGACAACCACAGGGATGGGAAATCTCAACTCTCATAGAAGTTGGTAAAAATGAATGGTGATGCAACCTAAAGGTGCGTGATGCATCCTCTGTCCTTCCCTTGGTTGGACCACATAGTAGGGAGGCCCAATGAAAAAACTCGAGCACACGCGCTCGAATTCTATGTCTTTGAGGGAGGAGTGGATCTCCGAATAATGGAGCACAGTCCTCCCTGGGCCTAAAGTCCCCTACTCATCCGGCTCACTTCCTCATTCGTCTTCCACCTCCATATTGTCCCCATTTTCCTCTGCGGGCTCACCCTCGGGCTCATCCCATAATTGAAACCATGACTAGAACAGTCTGCCCGTCACGTTTAGGACCCCCTAACGAACACTGGAAGTGGACGCCTCCCTTATTCTATTTGCCAGTTAGGGTCTCCTCCGGCGGACTCAAGCTTAGATATACATTTTGGGAATTACTCGCTCCCTCATTCATTTTTTATCAAGTCTTTAATAACAATAGAGAGAACAAGATGTAAAAGATGAAGGGTTTGAGGGATTACCTAGGCATTTGGGGATTCAAGAATTTCTGGGCAACTTAAAGCTTGAGTTGGGTTTTGCTTGATGCTCTGCTCGGACGCTCGACCAGGAATTTGCTATAGATAGTAGGCCCCGACTTCGAACTTTTGACCCCTATTTATAGGGATAGTAATAAGTAACCTAAAGAATGCCAAACGTCACATCCCTGCCCAATTTTTACAACTGTCAAATTCGATCCAACCTTTCCTCTCATCGAGTATTTTTTTTGATGTTCAAAATTCGGATTTCTCGCTTGTCGGAATCCTCGATGTCCCGCCCGATCATCCAACTACCCTTGCATGTGTCGTTCCACTTGCACGTCCAATAGTGGGGGGACTAATGTTATGGGATATCTGACACGTGTGTTGGAGGTCCATGGACTCTTTCTTTCTAATCATTGAATTGCCGTTCTACGTCATCCTTGACGAGCAACCTAAGTTTCGACATCATCACTATTCAAATGAAGTTTTGAAAAAAAAAAAAAAGATCTGTTGACAACATTGCCACATGATTAGTTGCAAAAGCATATTATAATCTAGTAGAAGCTTCTGCAACCCTAGGCACATATATTATCATCAATTATACATCTACTTAAATTTTTTAAAGAAAAGAAATAAAGACTATAGAAATATCAATATATTGAAAAAGCTTCAAAAGTTTGTAGGGCCCTAAAGGGTCTCCATCGATACATAACGTTCATACAACTGAAGGGTCTCAGGTATCAATTACACATTAATTTATTTGTGTTGGATAAGCAAAAATATAATATTATGTTTTGGGATTCCTAACTCTGATCACCTGTTTTTTGTTTATTTATTTATTATTTTTTAGATAATTAGTTGTTCGCCTGGTTTGGTAATCTATATTTGTTTCATGTTCTATATAGTAGTTTATCTAATGCTAAGTTAATTAAGCAATCATCCACAATATCTGACGGCTAATTTTGTATCGCTAATAGAGAAATGCATTCAGCAATTTATACATTGTATTCGACGGACTGGGTTAAAATTTAGAGTGTAGCCCAATTGAGTTTAAGTATTTAAAAGGGTTTTTTAATGAATAAAATTGCTTTTATTAATTTTTTTTGGGTTAAAAAAAAAATGCTTTTTAAATATGACGCATCAACTGCCACTGTCTATTGATTCCAATAAAATATTTGACCTTTCCTATTGGTTTCTTCAAACTTAATCTCAGGTGGGATATGTACTACTAGCTGATCCAACACGTGTACAAAATAAAATCGAGATATAATCAAATTCTTTATTAAATTTTAAGAGTCCTAAACTAATTTAATTTTTACATAATTACATATATTTAAAATTTAATATATTCGCTAAATAAATAGATATGGTAGCTAGCTAAAAGAATTCTAATTCAAAATAAGATAAAGTTATCTTGACAAAAAGAAAATGAAATAGAAAGTAAAAGAAAATGTTGAGCAGGGGGAGGGGAGAAAAAAATCAAAAGAGAGATTAGTAAAAAATGGCCGAGGCCTCTCTAGCTTAAATTAAAAAGATATCAACCGTAGCCAGTTAGGTATCAATATTAGGATTAACAATACTTGTATTTTGTATCGTAAGATCCTCTTAAATTATAAAATATGACAAATCAACCATTTTTAATGATGAATGATATAATAATTCATCAGTTCTTAATATCTTTAATTCATTGGCTAATTTATTAAATTTGATAATTTAGAAGTATAAAGATGACATACTACAGAATTAAGTACTTAGTGCATGCAGAGAGTAATTAACTCTAATTGTAATATGCATGTACCAAGTGAAACAATGAACTGCATTTAATTACTCGAAAAATATATAAATAACCGTACGAATGATTATTAGGAGACCATACACACTAATCATAATTTCCATGGGCAGCAAATAAGTACTTTTTATGTTATAGTGATGTTAATTCAGAGTTAAATGTGCAAGTGTGTATATATATATATATATTGATACAATCAACTTGGAATATCCTATAGATATTAATTTGAAAGATATCCTCCTACACATGCACACATTCATTCAAGGGGATAGAGGAAGAGAACAAAAAAATTTGAATTTAAAATTTTAGTGATATCAAATTCGAACCCCTACCATTCAATTTCAATTCCAGCAGCACATGTGCAAATATATTTGGCATTAGCACTTGATGTAAAATGACGTTTAGTGCAGGCATGATTGCGACCAGTCACCAGCTGAATTTTGATGTAAACTTTGAATTTATTATGATTGTCGAAACACGAATATTACTTTAGCGGGAGCTAGGAGAATGGTCACCCCCAGGCGGAGACAATAATTAAGGGTTTGTTTCTTTCTGTGTATGTTTGTGCGTGGGTTTTTATACATAGTTTTTTAAAAAATCTTTTCTAATTAGCCCTCAACACAGAATATTTTTATTTCCATTGAAAAACATAAATAAATAAAAATCTCAAACCTTTCCCCATAGATACTCTAAACTTTAGCCAGATATAAATAAATAAATTGGAATTAGAGGATGTTTGGCTACGTTTATTTAAAATATTTTATAAATTTCTACATTTTAGAAGATGTGTAAAGGAGGTTATAAGATGTTGGATGGGTTAATCTCTTTAGTGATTTTTTAAGTTTAAAGTTAGAATCAATTTAGTTCTCGAAGGTTAAATTGTAACATTTTGATCATTTGTTTTATAAATAAGTAACACTTTAGCTAGTTTGATGGATTATTAGTCAAGTTTTCTAAGAAAAATACTTACATGAAAGGCAATTTTCATCAGCCAACTTACTTTTTGAAACAACTTTAGAGAAAAAATTGATAAAAATGTCATTTAAATAAGTATTTTCCGGTGATATTTGGTCGAAAAATTCATCAAAAGAACCAAAGTGTTGTTTATTTATGATATAAATGATTAAAACATGATGATTTAAACAAGGGATCAAAGTAATTTGAACATTAAACTTCAGTGAAGGACTGCAATGAAAATATAGTGAGAAAATAATGAAAATACTACAAGAAAGAAAAATCAACCTAGAGAGTAAGACATAAAAGTATTTCATCTTTCTATGAATACAATTATTTTGGAAAAAATATACAAGTACTGCAAATAATTAAGTCTGCTAAACTTACTATGAATGAACCCTAAAATATTTACATTTTAAAAAACTTGTTAAATTAACTAATCATTAATTAATCAAATATATTTTTTTTTCTTTATCTTTCTAAAAAATCATCACTCAAGCTTTCCTCCAATGAAACAAAAGCTGAACCATGTGCAGTATATCTGTTGTCATAGCCTCTTATTCTAATGCTAACTAAAAATTTTCTAGGATGAATTTTGTTGGTAATATTTCAATACAAATATATATATATATATATATATTAGTGATAAAATACAAAATTGATAATATCTAAATTGCCATCAATAATTATATTAAATAACAATATTTTCGATCTTATCAGTAATTACATTTATTTATTGACAAATTTTTTTATTTGGTAGCAATATTACTCAATGATGACAACAATTAATGTTTCAAGACAATTAGTAACACCCGTACAATGACAATTTGGTGACAAAAGAAATTGTCACTATAATTCGGTGACAATATTCTATTATTACTAAATTGTCATTATAAGTGTGTCACTAATTATTATTAGTGACAACTTAGACCCTATGTTGTCACTAATTGACGTTGTGCAAATTATTCTTGTAACAAGATAATTTCTAGTAACTAAATCCATATAATTAATAATAAGTCTGTCACTATCATTTTTTATATTGTTATGAATTTACTCATTTTCTTGTATGCTATGTTTGGATCACTACAACAAAATCCCTTTTTCCGACATAGAAATGTGCCCTAATATGCACTTTTTGAGGCATTTATACTTTTTAGGGCAGATAAAATACATGTCGCATAGTTGCGTGTCGCAATAAATCATGAGACATTTATTAATTGTCCCTTAAATATTTATTTGTTAGGGCACTTATTTGTGTCCCATTAATATATTTTTGAGGCACGCTAATAATATCTAGCATTCCACCAAAATTCTATTATTTTTTTATTAAAATAAAGTTTCAACTGTAAAACCTAGGAATTGAACCTAGGAACATCCATACTACTTTCTCACAGGCACATGTCCAAACTTAATTCACATTTTGCAATCGCTGGAAGTCGAACCCTCGCCTCTTGATTGTCAAACAAGTCTCTTGCCATTAGACTAAAAACATTTTGTTATCATGCTTTTTCTTTTTCTATTGTTAACATATCTATTTGAAATTACCACTTTAATAATTTTTGAAATATCATTAAATTATTATTTACCTCTTAGTTGCATTAAATTTAAGGTTAAATTATCAAATTATTTATTTTAATTTAATATAATTTATAATGTATCGTTGCATTCTGTTCTGATTAGAAGTAATAGTTGTAGTAATAATAATAATAAGGTTTATATAAATATTTTCCCAACTGTGTCTATATATATATATGTATACACAAATATTATATATGTAGCATACAATAATTAAAATAATAATAAGGTTAATATAATTATATCTATATATGCAACCATTATATATATAGCATACACAAACATTATATAATATTTTTTAATTATTTTAAAATTTTTGGTGGAATTTTCCCCCAAAATTTTACCAAACTTTGAAAAATTAAGATTTTTTATTCTTTTAATTTTTGGTAGAAAATTCTTCCGAAACTTTGTCGAAAATTTCAATTTTAATTTTTTTAAATTTTAGTTGAAAAATTTTGCCGAAAATTAAAAAATTAATATTTTTTAATTTTTAAAAAATTTTTGGTCTATTTTTTGCCAAACTAATATTATATATATGGCACTTCTAAGTGCCTCAATAAGCTTAATTATTAGGATTAATTGATAAGTATCCCAAAATAATAGTTTCATGATAATTATGAAAATGTATCCCAAAAACAAATTACATATATGGCACTTTTAAGTGCCTCAATAAACTTAGTTAATAGGGTTAATTGATAAGTGTCCCAAACTTATATTTTTACGACACTTATAAAAATGTATCCCAAAAATAAATACATATATGGTACTTTTAAGTGCCTTAATAAACTTAGTACTTTTAATACATATATGGTACTCTCATCCTATGTTCATTACTCTCATCCCACTCCACTCACTTAAGCTCACCATGAGCACAAATGCTCACTTACGTGCAGGATTTCCCTATTGATTTCTTGCCTTATTTCACATTATATCGAAATTTCCTTTCCCTTTATTCTTTCGATGCACATACTTACTTCAATGGGGTCCTAACACCTTCAAGTCCCCCCATTATTATGGATAGTTTTTTCCTTGCAAGTAGGATTCCCATACGCACAATGTTTCCGTCTACAAGCTGAATCCGGTATCTATCACACCCAATATCGGATGGAAAATGGAAAAATTGCAACTACTATTCCATTTTCTTTTGATTACCAAACAAACATGCGGAAAGTTAAAATCCACTTATTTTCTTTCATTTTATTTTGTATTTTCTTCATTTTCTTCCCTCTACCAGACGCATTGTAATAGACACATGGATCATACGCAGTGTTCCAATCAAAGGAATACCTGGAGATATTTGATCAAAATTCAAATGTCTTTAGGTGTTTTGTCCAAAGTTGGAATTCCAAATGAGATAGAATCTTGTATATGATGTAAGCAGTTATATGATGTAAGCAGTTATAGATAGGTTTCCAGTGCATAAATACTAATTTCTAATAATCTCAACAAGAGGACGTGATCTATCTCTTAGAGGACAAACTATATTGGCCTTCTCATCAACATATTCTCACATTTCTATCTCTTCTGGGAACAAATTTACACATTCATTGGTGAGTGTTAACTATCCCTCGACACCCCCCTCGCTAGGATCATTCTATACGAGTAGGGGTCACTTAACGGTCTTGCTTAGTACCTATTTTTCAATCGATACCCAACACAACAATCGTTTATCGTACGACAGAATTGAGATGGGAATAAAATGCCATTAGCTTACATAAAACTATAGGGTAACAACTTATCCTAAGTACAACATTTCAAGTAGTGGTTTACCATTTATTAAACAAGCTACTCTTCTATACATGATAAAATGCTATGAACTAATACACAAATTGCCTTAACCGAGTCCCTTCAACCCATTTCCTGAATCTGAGGTAATGAACAGAAAGAACTTGGCTGGTAAGTCCAAATGATTTATTGAGGCCGGGCATAAATATGTATAGAATTTTAGCAGAACATGACTCATAAAATATTAAAATATGATGTAGTGTGGAACATATTTCAGTAACACAATATTAAGATTGAACAATACCGATAGTGAGTCGTGAACAATGTCTCCAACCTTATGACTACCCAAAATAATATCATAAAACTATTATGCCTCCCCTTTGTGTCAAGGAACGACCTTGACAACGGTAAACAGTAAACAGTAAACAGTAAGTGTACCACGTGCCCGTGCAATACATCGAGCCAATCCCTACTACAATTAACCTCTAACTGTATAGAGGAATCAGGTCCTGCGGTATGGTATTAAGTAAAACAATTCTATCGACGGTCCGTTCTGCTCGATATTCCCAGCTCACATGTACCTGGTCCCAAACTTCCCAAAGGTGTCCCCAAAGGTATCAATAGATCATATCAAGACAGAATGACTCACAAACTTTCAATAAAATAATAACTTGTTTCTAACACCAGAGATACATAAAATATAATTAAAACATGATATCCCAAGGGTGTCAATAAATTATTTTTGAAACAGATATAACTAACAATATCATAAATGCAACACCTTTCGGGTATAACTTCACTTATAATTAAAAAAAATACTTTGTCAAAGTGTACAGAGTAAGATATAATTCCAAAAGATTCAAATAGCATAAATCTAACAGGGTAGGCCATACGAATAATATTTATAATATATAGTTCAATGTCCTAGCAAGAAAGGTAAAAGGCACTCATCTTAGGAGTTTATCAAGTTTATAGACTTGGTTTGACTAGATCGACTTGGTACCCTCCTTTTCAAGATTGTTTGAGGGAAATAGTGGGATATATAGAAGGCTAAAAGGTAGGTAAACAAACTTAAATCTGTGGCTAATCAGTGGTTATTTTATTTAGCCACGGATTTTTTTCCTAAATCCGTAGCTAAAATTGTTTTTTCTAATAGTGGAAGACAATGGCCTCTTTTTTATAGAGTTTAGGGCAAGAAATAGGATTTTTATTTTATAAGGTCAATTTATAATAAATGCATAAGATAAGATAAGATAGGATAAGATATTTTTGTAGTTATGCAATTTGTTATGTTTATCAAGAATCTTATCAAGATCTTAGCATTTAAGAACATTTATTAGGAGAAAATGACATTTTTGGATAAGTGTATATATATATGTGTGATAAAACATGACCTATTATATAATATGTTCATATACATATTCGAAAATTTGAGTTATATAAATCATAAATTCGATTGTTTATAATAAACATAATTATCATATCATATAATTCACATATAAAATAAGGATCATATAAAATATGCATATAAAATATGAAATCTAATTAATTGTGCACATATATCATAAGAACTGATTTTTATATAATTGCTAGACTTATGCACAAAAATCAAGATGTTACAATCCCATATTCATTAAATAATAGGATGTGGTCTAATTTATAATAATTTGGGCAATCTTTACCTCATAAGCTAACTTTTGGGATTGAGTTAGGCCCAAGCACCTAATATTTCTATAGTGCGTCTTAATTATCAACACTCATGATTAGTGCATCTTAAATATTTCCACGATACTATCCTCTGAAAAATGGTTATTAGTGGTATGAGCAACACTCGCCCATTAACGAATCTCTTGACCCTCTATCGATTTGAGTAAGTTAGATACACATATGGTATAAAAATCATACTTACAAAGTTGATAAGTTTCAAATTAAAGATTCATCTTTCCAAGTAACGGAATTGAAAATAAAATAGAATCGGACATATTCAATTGCATATCTATGCTCGTGAATATTCAAAATTCCTATTAACCAACTTGATCAAGGTCGTAACTATAACCCTATTAGGTGGGTTCAAAAATTACTATTATTTCCATAGGAGGGCCATAACTATAACTCCGTTAAGTGGGTTCGGACGCTATTATTATTACCCGTCGGAGGGCCTTAACTATAAGCCCGCTCAATAGGTTTAGAGATTGCTACTCTATCCCATGGGACAAGAAAACGCGCTATTTTCGGCGGAAATTTTCGGCGGAATTATCCCATCGAGGCAAATCCTCAGCGTCACTTTCGGGCTCCTCCCCTTCTTACCAATCCACTCGTATAGGCCATAGTCCACCACCAAACATTCCTATGCAATTTATGCCAACTCCTTCGATGCCTAGCGGGCACAGTCCACCTGTTACATCGCATATTCCTAGCCCGCCGCTACCCCAGCAACAACCACAGGCGGAGGTTGACGAGTTGACTCAGGCCGATATAGAAGGTATTCAGGACACGTATGCGATGCCCACACCTCCACTTGGATCGAGTAGTAAGATTACTGTTACACCAATTGGTTTGAATCGGTTAGTTTTTTTTTTTTTGTAAGTTTGATACTTCAAATAGAACTGATAATAAATCGTATATATTTGACAAAAAATTTTGAACTCTCTTGTAGTTTTTATCCCTGTAAAGAAGGTGGTGCGCCAATTGGGAATGTTATAAAGAGCCAGATAGACAGGCCATACTTCAGTTATGGCAAGGTTCCTGAAAATGTTAAGTTACGATGGTTCGGTGAATGGCAGGTAATTTAATTGAAATTGTATATGTCTAAATTTCTTACATTATTTTGTGAGTATTTATTTTATTTTAACATCTTTGAGTGACAATCTATTATTTGTGTTTGTTAGAAATATGTTTGTTTTAGGCCGGAGGAGACGGGGCATATGAAGAAAGCTTTTGACAATCATGCGGCCAAAAAAATGGTTGACATGTATCGCGACATTAGAAAAGCTATTGCGCTGGGGAATGGTCGGCCACCGTGGCTCCCCGAACCAATATTTCAAGAGCTGGCTACGTATTGGGGCACACCTCAATGGAAAAAGAAGAGTGACCAAAACAGAATAAATAGGGAAGTTGGGGGCGGCTCATTGTATGCCGGTGGGGGTAAATTGATTTTTGAGCGTCGGATGGACTTGGTAGGTACATTTTATTATTAGTTATTTGACGTTCAATAATAGATTTAATTCTTTCTTTTTAATTAATATTCTTCTTGTAGGAGGGGAAGTTAAAGAGGCCTGCTCTTAAAAGTGAGGTCCTTCACGATTGTTTTACGAGAAAAAAAGATAAGGGGCCGGATAAAAAGGCAGGCACATGGGTTCACCCGAAGCCACAAAAAGTTCATGTAAGTTATATTTGTTTAATGTAATTAAATATTCTATGTAATTTGCTAATGTTAACTAATTAAAATTGCAGGATAATTTCGAAAATCTAGTTCAAAATCATCCGGATATGCGGGATGCGGACGTATCTGATACCTCCACGTAAGAAAGCTTAAATGAATTGTTTGATCAGGCTGCTGGGGAGCCTACAAAGAAGGCCGAAAGTACGGGCGAGATTATCAGACATCGACAACTTATCAGTATAGTTTTTCTTCACCCGGTTGTTCGTCGAGGCAGTCCGATTCGGCAGTGCTGCGGTTAGAGAACCGGGTCGATCAACTATCCCAACAAAACACACAAATAATGGAAATGATGCATCAGATGATAACGACGATCTCGCAGAACAAAGCGAGCGGCTCACAGCAACCGAGTTTTACCCCTCAACCGGCTTAGTTTGGCGTTGATGAGGAAGAAGACGACGACGATGAGGAGGAAGATTGAGATTAGTATGAACTTTGGTAGGAAATAATTGGGTTTTTTATGTTTCGGCGGAATAATTTGACTTATTATGTTCTTTTTTTCTATTTGAATAAAATTTCTGACGATTTTCTAATATATATGTGCATTTTAATATATTTAATGTGTTCTTTCTTCATATATTCAAATTACGTAATTATGCTAATATTTTAAAACAAATTGTGCTTATAACAACGAACAGAAAATACAATTAATTTGAAGATAATTGAAAAAATATGAATTTAGGCCCGGAATAAAATATTAAATTAAAAATAAAAAATATTATATTTTCGGCGGAATTTCGACGACAATTCCGCCGAAAAATATTTTTTTAAAATAAAAAATATTATATTTTTCGGCGGAATTTTCGTCGAAATTCCGTCGAAAATTTTAAAAATATTTTTTTAAAAAAATATTATTTTTCGGCGGAATTTCGAATAATTTTAATTAATTCCGCCGAAAATTCCGCTGAAATTCCACCGAAAATTCAATACCGACAAAGGTTTTTTCGGCAAAATTGATCCGCCGAAAATTTCGCCGAAAAAACAGTGTTTTCTTGTAGTGCCATAGCACGATCAAAAATGTGGGAACTCTTTCCTACCGATGGTATTCGAAGTATTTAGAGCATGTTCCTACATACACAAATATCAGATAATATAACAAATTTTGACTTTACATAGAGAATATTCATAAAATAGCTTGCCCAAATCCACTTTTTCATATAAGAAAACATCTCGTTTAACAAAAGCATAAATTTCATAAAAAAAACACTCTTTTACACAAAAAAAGAGGGAGGAAACAACTTACTCCAATCAATACATATTCTTAAAACTCTAAGGAGTCGTTTACTTCCTAGGTTAATGATGGTTTGTTTAATTTAACCCTTGTTGTCAACCGTTTACTTTGTTGGTGTGGCAAACCCCCATAAACCCGGAGCCCCGGGTCAACGAACGATTGTGGATGGATAATTTGACTGCCCAAATTGGGCAGTTAAAATAAACCTTCACAAAGTTGGCTCAATACATTACGAAATTAGCCCCCATTATTGACTGAAAATTACCACTTTTTGCCCTTCAAATCCAAACAAAATCCTCCATCAGATTTCTCACGCAATGAATCATCCACAGAATTCTGTCTTCCCCAGAAGTCTTACCCAAATTACCTCTCTAGGGTTTGTTAAGTAGCGTGAAGTCGGGATCTCTGACCTTCTCTGTCGTCAGTGCCTCAGCCCTATTCTGTCGTCGGCGGCGTAAGCAATCGAATATTCTTAGTTAATTGATTTTGTTCAACATTTTTTGGTAGAAACTGAGCCAAGTCTTGTAGCGACGGGATGGAGTTGTGATTGGTTTCATCCTTGCATATTATTTTCGATCAAATCATTTTTTTGGGTTCGTTGATTTTTAATTTGTTTTTCCTGTTTTTTCCCCTTCCTTCGGTTGCAGGGGGTTTGGTAATCCAATGTTTCCTTTGGATATTTCTGCATTTTTATTTCCCCTAATTTGTTTTAGATCCCAATTTGAACAATTTGCGAGAATTAATCTTCTAATCGGTTGGCTGTGTATCTCCTAGCAATCGAAAACTAGTTCCTGCCAAGGTATTGTGTATTTCAGCAACTATGAAGAAACTGTTTCATCTTTTTTGTTTTTTGTTTTTTTTTTTTTTGGTTTGGAAGCTGCCTTATCTTCATCTTTTTTTTTTTATTTTTTTTATTTTTGCCTTGTGCTTACCCAACCGATTCCAAATTCGTCGGACCACCATATCGCTAGGGGTTTTCTTGTTCTTTGTTAACTCAATTGGGAATTTGGGTGTGCTCTAATTGTTCTTATCCATTCCCATGTAACAAAATGAGAAGGGCACAAATGTAATAACACCATGAAAAACATCCAATTTTACAAGAAAAGTAAACATAGTATTTGTTGACGGATAAAACAAACTACAGTTAAATATAGAAGTAAACGCCTCTGATACTCTCCAACGGCTTGTGTAAACCATCAAATTAACCCTCCCTAAACTTAACGTTTGTTGACTGAACTTGCAAAGTAAACGGTTCCTAATGGTTCGTGGTTAAGTCTTACTCCCGATTAGTCAAATCTATAATAAGAAATAAAACAGAAATAAGATAATGCTCCTCAATTTATGAAATCTTATAAAAAATTAGAAATTTAATGATACCGATTCACCCCGTTTCAATTTATTATCCTAGGATCTTATACTTAAACAAATCTATGCCAAACCACTCAAACAATGAATTGTAATTATTCTCATCAACATAAATAACCCCTAATTAAAATAATTTAGAGTGAATTAATTCCTCTAACACCATGTATAATACGATTATGGCCCAAGGTCAGAATAATACTCTTAAAATATATAACATAAATTGAGGTAACTGATCGCCGGCAACTAGTTGCTAATTTTATTTTACCATGGAAGTCATAAAAACTCGTGAAAGCCACCAATAAACTTAACGAGGAATAAGTAAAATCATAACTTATATTGTGGTTCAATTATTGCACCAAGATGTATAACCCCACCATAAGGTGATACGATGTCAGATTCTTCTGTTTTGCTATGATGCTTATGATGCTTTTATGTCATGATTCTTTTTGTCCACCCTTTTTCTTGATTGATTTCCTTATTGTAAAATTAGGATATGATACAGAGAGTAAATTCAAAGGCTTACCAATTAATGTGATCCTTGAATGATGGTGTTGGTAATTAATCTTCAAATCAACACTACTGTAATTCTCGGGTATAAATATGACTTAGGAGTTATTAAGAAAAAGGAAATGAAAAAATAAAAAGAAGGAAAAGAAGAGAAGCACATATATATATATATATATAATAACAATACCGTCGTTGTATAATCTGATTGTGTTTTTTATTTTGTTGTTTACCCACACAAGTGATCTCTACATGCAGTGGACTCTGGGCACTTATACTCTATCTATCTACTAACACAGATGAGTTTAGATCGGGCGTAAGAGCAAAATTGTGGTAGTGGGGAGTCAAACACACATTAGGATTATTATGTGAGAATCCATATTTTAATTAAAGTTTTCCAGCAAGGAGGACCATGCGTTGCGCAACATGTCGACTCACTTGGCAGACGAGTTGTACACTTGAGAAGACTTTATGTATCTAAATATCTCACATCCTAGTGTTCAACCCTAATTGCATTTTCTAATCCAGTCGACTAGAATTTATTTGAACTCTAAACATGCATTAGTGGTACATATTCAAGAAATAAATTGCATATTTTTGGATATAGATATATGCATGTAGTCTAATATTCTCATTAATTAAATTGAAAAAATTACACAAAGAATTCTTAAAATAGACCATTAAACATAGAAAAATTATGGACAAAGTGAAATGATTTACCTTTTTACAATACAAAATATTGATCATGAACGATTTTTATTTTAGAAAAAAAAGGATTAAATCTTTAGGAAAGATTAATGGAAATGCGGCTTCATGTCCATTTTTAAATATTTGGAGGGGTGCTTGCTCGTATAAAAAAGTTTAGGGAAGATTAATACTTTTTCACAAATAGATATAGATGGATATCTAATAAAATATAACAATTGAAACAAAAAAAATTGAAGTACAAGGGAATAAAGAGATGCGGTTGAGAGTTTAAGGGGTTAAAATGAGATTTGAGTCAAAGTACAAGTGGGGTAGACTGAAATTTGCTCTAATTTAATTTATAATCATAGTTACCATAATACTATTGTGGCATAATACATTATACGAGACAATGATCTTCCGAATCACCATAATATAGTTGGTTATACATGAATTTGTTTAGATTCTAATAAAATTGAAAATTTAAACATAAATAATACAAGAATGAATAACCAACTAGAGAATTTCGTTCACATTTTCTCTAATTATTCTGATTAATATCTACTGATGAACTTTGATTCTACACGGTCTTTAGTTAAATTCCCTTGTCGGAAAACATGATAAAGTCCGAGTTCAAATTTCCTAGTTTGATCCAAATTCAATCACTCGGCCCCATTTAATATTTAGAGTTCATACAATTCAATGGTATCAATACCTCACGAAGTATAAATCACACCACTGCATCATATATCAAACTTAAGTTATTTAAAAACCAAACCATTCAATCATTCAAATACATATTAAAAAAAACACTGATTTTATAAATAAATTTTCTTTATGTAATACAACTTGACGATAGGCAAATAAATTATTAGATGCAACTAATTTAGAGATATCGAAACTATTTGACCCTTGGTGAGCACGAGCAAACAGGATGTGGGTAGTTGGGATCTATCCATCATTTAACCTTTTTTTAGTAATTATTATTACTTATATTTTAACATTTGAATGATCAACAAGCATAATAATATGTAATAGCATTTTAACATGCAAATTTTAATAACAAATATTATAATATATATTAATTTCAGCAAATTTCGTATTGTAATGTATTATTAATTTTTATGAATTATATTTTTTTATTAAATATATCAACAAAAGTTTGATTGCTTCTTCAAATTTTAAATTCATGCTTAAATTGATATATTATATCACTATTCATCATTATATAACTTATGTCAATTTGATAAAATTATAATTAAAACTCCATAACTCTCATAAATCAATAATTTGTATAATTTTTGACTTATATTACTAATCATACATAGAAAATATATGTATTAATTCGATGTTGTTTATCTGATCCTTGTCAAAAAAACTTTTTAAATATTTATCACTATATGATCAATGATAACATTTTTAGGAAAAATAACCTATGGGCCTTTTTCTTTTAATAAATAATTATGTGCATAAATATGTTTTCTTATTATTGACAGTAATTTGTTTAATATGATAATAATATAGAAAATCAACCTTTACCTAATTATGTAGTTGAATCACAGTTTAATTATACATAGTTAATTTTTTTTTTGTATTGTCCATTGTGTAAATATCATTCTTTATATCATCACAATCACATTAATTTGTCGCATGATTATAATTTGTAACTATATAGTTCGTT